>VXAK01003643.1:122895-188469 GCA_013399435.1 Arenaria interpres | reverse complement strand
AAGCCCTTTTCTATTTAGCTGCTCCATACCATTCATTCTTTATTCTTGTCACCTTTTTGTTTTCCACTTCTTCGAGTCAGAGGGGGATTAGAATAGCATACAGCAGTCATCAAGTGCAGACACCAGGGATGTGTATGATAGCCTAGTGATGTTCTCTGCCTCGTCCATTTCTTTCTGTAGTTCCTGATGTTTTACTTTATGGCTAATGAGCTTTGAAATTGCATTCATAAAACTTTATTTTGTTACGCAGATTAGTTTCTTGAGCAGCAAAGACTAGTTTGGATGTGTCATTATGTAGAATTTTTCCGGTGTTCACAACTTCTACTGTATCAGGAAGGAGTTTCCACTTTTTTGTCATTCGAGTCAGTTAGCACTGAGCGTTTTCTGATTACATACAGTTGACTTTTTGTCTTCATTGTCCTGAACAGAGTGGTCAGTGAGCTTGGTTGTCTCATTCTCTGTTGCCTTTCCAGTTCAGTTATGTTGAGAAGTATGAGCCCTGTAGGATTCCGCTGGTCTCCTCCCTTGACTGAGTAGTTTGAAGGAAGGTAGCATCAGTATTAAAGCATTTTTTGGAGTAATTAGTGGATTTACCTTTACATGGAGTCTTCTAAACTCATTCTGTCTTCTTCAAAAAAGAAAGTAGACTTTGGAAGGTTTCTGAATTCTTAACTGTGTAGTTGGGTTCAACATCTGATGTTCCCTTGTAGCAAAAGGAGTAACTTTTTTTTAAGGCTAGCCCTTCTTCCCCACCACCAGCCACCACCAAAAAACCTAATAGCAGTGCTGAGACCTGAAATAACAAAAAGGGTGAGGCAGGGAGGATGAGGGGAATAGGAGAGTCAACACTTTGAGTGGAGCACAGGTCTCTCTGCTTTGACTTTTAGCAATTCAGCCATGTAAATTCCGGTTTTTACTGTTAATTTAATTCTTCTCCTTTCTCTATGTTCAATTGGTACTTTAGGTTTCTGGGACCATTGTGGATAAGAGTGGGCGTACCCTCTCAGGCCAGACAGGAGAGGCATTTGTCATTAGTGTTTCCCACAGTAATCCGCTTTGGTAAGTGTCTTTCTCTTTGTATGTTATCTGTAGATTGTGATTCTTTTCTATTTTAACCCCTGCAGCTAGATGGAAGCCATACTATCTGTGATCATATTTAATCACATGTGTTACTAACACGTTCTGCTATCATTCCCTCAGCAGAAATTGTGTTTCCAAAGAATGCTGAGTTTTTAAAACATTGTTCTAAATAATCTGGGGGTTTGTGTTTGCAACAGCTGCTGAAGTCACTTTAGGTCTGAAGTGCTTTAGATCAAAGCACTAAAAAAAAGTAACTCTGTAGTTTGCCGTCTTCCTGCTGCCTCAGATTGTGCAAGGAGCTAATTCCTGGTATGGGCAGGGATTACATCTCTTTCTTAGAGGGAAGCAGTGCCAGCTCAGGATGTTTCACAGTGGCTTGAAAGAGCCAATCATTAAGATTTCATTTCAATGTTCTTTTTCCTGAACTCTTATAAAAATGTATAAATTCCCTGAGTGTTTTTCTCAAGGATGCGCATTGTTGTTTTGAGAGCTCCTTATGCCTCCGTTTACTTGCATTCTTTTCTGTTTAGGCAGAAAAGTTGAAAGAAGCATGAGATGAAGATCTGTGAAAATGCATAATAAAGCAGATTTTGGTCATTTTGCAAGATTTTGCATGTTAATTTGAATACCATTCCCTGTTTCTCTATTCTTCTGTGTTTCTATGCCCTATTCTACCTCCTCCCTGCCTCCTCTTCCCTCTTTAACACTCTCAGGTTGGTTCTTCACACAAAAACTTACACTGGAAATAGCTTTTTTTTTTTTTTTCTAGAATATTCTAATGTAAAACATTTAATTCACTGTTAGCAGTGCGTGCCATGCACGTTGTGATGAGCCATTGTTTGTTTTTACAACAAAATTCCAGTTAAAACGCGCAATCTGTCATCTCGGTGGTACAAAAGCAGAAGACTGCATTCACAGCTTTCCTGACTGCCCTTGAGGCTCCACTTTCCCAGACCAGACGGTGCTCCAGAAGTAACATATGGAGCCTCTTGGAACAGGGTGGTAGTTGACTCCTTCTCTCAGCATCACAGCCTAGTGATCCATATTTGGCATGAGTCTGTCTCAGTCTTGCTCATAACTCTCTTGCCTCTGAAGAGGAGAGAAGGGCACTGGAGCAGAAATCAAGAATTTATTAAACCATATTTCATAAAAGCTATCTTATGGGTCTGAGTGCTTAGGGCCTGTTTCCCATTTATGCGAAGGCTACTATACAGCACTGTGGCAGAAGGGTTTTAGTTGTGGGAGCAGACTGCATTTAATGTTTTTTCTGTTGCCAGATTGGTACTGAGTGGCTTTAGGGTGGTGAAAAAACTAATTAATAGTAGTATCCTAGGAATCATGTTATACATACCCACATTTCCATTTGGGTTTTGTATGTCTTGTTTAGGGTGATGTGTTGTCCTTAAGTCTGTTTGATTTGGAGCCACCTTAAAAAGTGTGTGCTTTGTGTCCAGTTGATGCAGGTAGCAGTTGAGAAACTCATGAACTGTGCTTAGTAATTGCTGGAAGATGTGTGGCAAGCTGCTTGCTATGAAAGGTGCTCAGATGTGGTATGAGTTCCCTTTGTGTTATCTTGGATCCTGTGATTGTTTCTACTGTGGTAACATTAAGAAGATGTATGCCAAGTTTAGGGCCCTAATGTGGTGTTTGTTCTGGTCCCAAGGGCGCTCTGCAGCCTTACCTTTAGCAGGAACTGGTGTGTGACTGAAATGAGCAAGATAGGGAGGCGATGTTTAAGATGAGGGTGTGATGGTCATTGCAATAGGGTAGCTGTGATAGCATACCAGCAGTCTGGTTCAAGGCTGCTGGCTTTTAAGGCATGGTTAACGGTTTGCTTTTCTCACGTTTTCTTCTGTGATGCTGTCGAGTGCTGTGGGGAGGTGATACTAGCCACAGAAGCTACTTTATGTTTCTCAGTGAATGTGCATGTCTGTGCTTAGTTTGACTTGGCAGTGTTGAAACATGTAATGCTTGGATGGTGTATTTGTCAGCAATCCCTGTAGTGGGTAGTCATTCAGGCAGTCTAGAGGGTCAATGCCCGGTAAACCAAGTGAGAACATGAATTGCTTGTTTGGTGAGTATGCTGGCTGCTTTTACAGTATCTCTCTGGTAAGGTGAGGTAAAGAGAGTGACAGGTGAGTTTGTACTCAGAACCAGAGACAGATGGATATTAAATGTGAAAGGGAGAGAGATGAAGCTGCCTAATACAGAAGAGAGCTTAAAAAGATGGTGTGAGGAGTGTGAGCTGGAAGCTTGTAAATTGAATGACTTAACAGTAGGAAATACTTTGCATTCATCTGCATTTGATTAGGACAGTCTTGTTAACGATTCTTACCTTGCTTTGCTTCGAAAAGCCTGAGGGATTTTGAAATAAATTGAAATAAATTCCAGAACTTCATTGCTGTAATTAATTGTGTATTCCTTGTGCATCCTATCTGTATCCAGGGGATCTGTATGAAGGATTTAAATGTATGTAAGCACTGAATAGGGAAATGAGAATAAAAGGCTTCTTTTAAAGTTTTTCTATTTAAATAGAATGGCCTATCTGAGATGCATTAGAAAAAGCACTTTGAAGGTAGAGATGGCTGTTTCAAAGACCAAACATGTATTTCCCCCCCACCNCACACCCCCCCCAAAAAAAAAAGAAAAACAAACCCTGCACCTCTAACCTATTGGAAGAAGATCCTTCAGATCTCAAGGATTTGTCATTCAGTCCAACAAGTGAAGCTGGCTGCAAGCATTTACTGCTACAACTTGTACAGTTACCAAGCCCCTGCCTGCTCCTTGGAAACAGGAGGAAAGTCAAAAACCATTTTGTGCTCCCAGTCCTGTGCAGGGCTTTATTGCTGTTGACCTCTGGGAAACTAAGTGGGTGTACATGCACTTTATTAACTTAGCCACCTGAGAGGCAGCCTCTGTGGCTCAGTTACTTGGGAGATCTGTCTGTTACCATTTCTGTTTTAGGGGGTTAGCTTGCATCCTCTCCATTATTCCAGGAAAGGAGAAAGCTTTTTTACATCTTCCTTTTCCAGCAGCTCTGTGAGCACCTTTCGAGTTTTGCAGTGCTCATAAGATGGTTCCTGGACTGGTGCAGAGAGATCAGGAAACATACGTAAAAGATCTATTGCATACTTTCTGAAAGAGACATTGCTCTTTTTAATATCAATGTAGACATTTGGAGTGCAAGTCACATTTCTGTATCTATCATTGAATGAAAGAAAACAGGATTGTACTTCATACACTGGTAAAATTCTTTGAGAAGCTTACTTATGCACAAATACTTCTGCTGTAGTGCTGTCTTGGTTACTAAGATGTAGCAGATTCAGTTGCCCAGGCTTAGCCAGGAAGCATCTTGGGGGAGGCACTTGATTTCTTCCAAGGCTGACATAAGTTATGTATAATTTTAAAAGAAAATGATGACTTAGTAGCTTGAAGCAGGTCTTGCTTTTTCAACCTTTTTCATACTTCTTCCTGTAGCACAAGATTCCTTTCCAGTCCTTCTCATTCCTTTTGTTCTCTCTCTCACCTAGAAAATACAGAGCTGTCGTATTGCTGCAGTTGCTGTCAAAATGCTGCCACTTCATTCCTGGATTTTGAAATGAAATCTTGATTTACTGTTCCCAGTCCAATTCAGTCCAGCCCCCTTCCCCCTTGCGCTTTTCTTCCACCTGAGGCTTCTCCTTTTGCACAGTCTTGCTGTATTGATGATGGTGATTAAAGAAATTGGAGATCAGGTTGGTTCTGTTGTAGATGATTGTGGGAGTTAGCAGTTGCCAGCACTGACATTTGTCTGGCTTGTGTTTAAAAGGTGTTTTTACCTCGAACTAATTTTTGAAAATTTATTTTCCAGTATCGGCTTAAATTGTGCTTTAGGGGCAGTTGAAATGCGACCATTTATTGAAACAATTGGAAAATGTACAACAGCCTACATCATCTGTTACCCCAACGCAGGTGTGTGGCGCACGTGTTTCTATGCTTACAGGCAGATGAAATGGAACTAAACCCTCCCGTCTCATTAGCAATAATGGAGTTGAATTAGCTGGAAAAGATGATTGTTTTTACTACTAAGAAGAGCTTAAGAATATTTTGACCTGCTGAAAGTAACTGTTGTTAGTTCTGTGACAGTGAATCCAGAATGCTTTCTTGCATAATTAATAAACTACTGAGTAACGATTGCAAAGGTGATGAGGCATCGTAGTCCTCATGCAAGTGCAGTTACTTTAAATATGTCTCTTATGGAATTTAATTCTGTTCTTGCGGGCTTTAAACAAATTGTAATACTAGAAAAATTACGTTTCAAGGTCTTCCCAATACTTTTGGTGGCTATGATGAAACTCCAGAAGTGACTGCCAAGCATATAAAGGTATGAAATATTTCTTATGAGTGTGTCATATCTGATGTACTAGGAGACAAGAATTCTTTGCTTGTATTTTATGCGTATTTGTTACAGTATTATGTGGGATTTTTTCCCCTCAGACGGCTCTGTATTTCATCTGGATTGTTTATAGACCATTAGCTGAATGATAGTGATTTGAGATACCAGTTTAGGAAAAACTACTTAGGAAACTCTGAAACCTTAATTGCTTTCGTGTCCTACACGAAGTAGCTTTCCTGCAGCTTGATCTGTGGATGTAACTCATTTGCACACCTATGTTTTTACTTTTACATTTGGCAATTGTCCAATAGCTGAGCAGTTTTTTGAACTTGGCAGAATTTTAGAGTTGTGTATATAGGAACTGCTGATGCTGGTGATGTTCCAGTGCAGGGTGCACTTCCACATGCTACTTGATCTGTGCGAGACAGAACTGTGTAGCTGGAGCTGCAGTGTATTAGTGAGAATACAGTATCTGCTGCATGTTAATTCCCTTTTAAAATACAGTATGACGAGTCTTTGATACCCATGCAAGTTTTCATCTGGGGATTCAGTATAAAATAGGCCAATTTCAAATGTAGTTTCCTAAAATAAGGTGTTGAAATTGCTGGCTAGCCTTGGGAATCCACATCTCAAAAAAAATACTGAAGAGAAGAAATAGTACTGATTGGTTTTTAATTTAATTTTTTTGTGTGTGATCCCCCGAATTGCTCAACACATGGAGAAAATAATAATAATAAAATAATAACAGGTATCTTTATTAATTTGAAACAAAATTCACTTTCCTTCCCTTTTACAGAATTTTGCTTTGGATGGTTTGGTCAACATAGTTGGAGGTTGCTGTGGTACTACACCAGCACATACCAGGTATCTCATGAGCTATGACTTTAGGTGCACTGGGAAGTAAATTAAGTGCTGCTTTTGTGTGGCAATATTCCATGGCTTTTCTTAGAGTTTCCTGAAAAGATGGATCGCTTTAATGCCAATAGCAGCAATACATGGAGTAGAAATTACCTGGCTTTCATAGCTGTGTGTATCGTGAAGAATGAGTAGAGGCATGGTTCAAAGAAGGATTATACCTCTGCTATTCTGTCATCTAAAATTGTTTTGGAATTACTCCTCCCTCTTTACTGATGGATCGAATAGACTTCCCATTTCTGCTGCTCCCTTATGCCGTATGTTCTTTCTTTTTCTGGCACTCATAGCCACAAGGTGAAACTTAAGGTTTCCTTTGATGGTAGAAGGAAGGAAGGTGTGTGGGTGTGGAACAGGAGATCTGGGAATGCTGTACAACTGTACTAGTCCTGGCCAATAAGAAGGGGCATTTAATTTCTTTCTTACTGGAAGTAGCTCAGTGGGAAGACCTCCCTTTTTCACTTGAGCTTGAAAGAGAAGGGGCCGTCATTTTGACTCTGGTACAAACTGGGAAGAGGTGGTCTGTGAAAGCGTAGAGGACACCGTGTGTCACTCCTGAATTGAGCAAAGAAAAAGTGAACTTGAACACTGTGAGTCATTCTGGCATCTGAGAAATGTGTCTTAGCATAGAACAATGTTTGTCCCGTGGCTTTTCTCCTTTTTTGCTGCAGTCATCAGCAAATTGCTCAGCTCAGCAAATTGTGAATACAGTAAGAGTCAGTGTGGTTGAGGACTGGTTCTGATATCCATCAAGTACCCCATTGGTGTGGCATCTCGCATTCTGTATTTAATAAATCTTTAGCTTTGTACATTCCCTGCAAATAGGTATGATAGGGTCTTCTGGGAGTATGGTTTTGCCTTTGGCCACACAAAGTGAAACTAGCTAATTAGTCTTGTCTGCTACGGGGCTAAATTGGAGATGTAGGTATACATGTAGTATTTTCTAGTCTTATCTGGAGTGGCTTAATTTTAATTGAAAACTTTATTCTTTACTTTCCTCTTTCTGTAACTCAGGAAAATTGCTGAAGCTGTGAAATTCTGTAAGCCTCGCATTCCACCTTCTCCCTCCCAAGGATACATGCTGCTGTCAGGTAAAATGGAGTGTAGCAGTTTAAGCTTTCTAATTCACACAACCTTCCTTTATAAATTTATTTGCTATTTTCTGCTGATCGGATCAGGACAGCACTGTGAGTTTCTGGTTCTACCTGAATCTAGCAAGCTTGTGGATGTGTAACCAAATCTAAATCTTTCTGCTTTCGCCAAAGGATTAATGGATCATGTTATTATGAACTTGTGTAGTATAACCAAGCCAGCACATTTTACTCTGCAAGTCTCAGACGCTTTGTAATGGTGACTGAGTATCTTTATCATCAGTTTGCGTCAGGGGAGGGTCAAGCACGGAGAGATCAGGTAGTTTGACTACAGTTGATGGCAGAGCTGGGATGAGATCCTTGTTCATTTCTTGTGAGAGAGCTGCCCTGTGTCACCTCAGATGTCCACCCAGTCATACTAGGAGAGTGTTCCAACAATACATCCAGGTCTAGATTGGCTTTTATTTTAGCTAAGTCTAAATTTGTACATTCTTCAGCCAGGCCTTCTTTTAAGCCTTTGGGCCGCGTATCCAAGTAAAACAGTACCTTATTTTTGGTCTTGTATTTTAATCTCAAAGTCAAATCAGTTTAGCATAAATTAAATAAATCATGGCCTGTGTTTTCATGGAGTACCTTATTCTGGTCTGCTGTAAGGTTTGTTTGCCTCTGAGTTGCCTGCTACCCAAGGGTCACTTGGCTTGTTTCTCTGGACTTGGGTTCATAGTTAAGAGCTGTCATTGTTTGTTAGTCAATTCAGTGGGCTGCTTCTCTGGTGGTAGTAGAGTCATGTGATAACACAATTGGAAATTGAGAGAAGGTGTGTATGTGCATACATATAGATGCCCAAAGAGTTGTAGCTTCACGTCATTTTATATTGGACAAATTGGCTGGGTTTTTTTGTGGGTCAGGTAAATTATTAACTGTCATTGAAGAAGGACAGAAACCTTTGGCATATGTATTGGAAGTTGTTTCAATGCATTTCTTTGCTTGTTACTCATTAGATTTGTGCATGTCCTGATGTGCTGAGAAATAACTATTCTTAAAGAGAGAGACACCTCCATTTCACAGTTTAGAAGAGGGATTTTGTCTCTCTTACACAGTTTTTTCTTTTCAGTTTTTACAAATGTGTTCAAAATTATCTTTTTAAGGTCTGGAGCCATTCAGGATTGGGCCATACACCAACTTCGTTAATATTGGTGAACGCTGCAATGTTGCAGGATCACGGAAATTTGCTAAACTCATCATGGCAGGCAACTATGAAGTATACATTTTAACAATAGTCTCTATAGCTAATGCTCTGATTTTTCATTACTATATTGCATTGTGTTATTAGTTGTTTGTTTTGCTGGCACAAAGCACTGTTCTACACCAGTTACAAGACAAAGAAAGGAGGAGTTACTTTCTGACTATCCTTTGTTTCTGTGCTTACCAGCTCCTAATAAATTTGTGAGAAGGGTTTTACAAGGGCTTTGTTATTTTGGGGTTTTCTTTGACAGTTGTTACAGAGGACATGGCTTTCCATTTTGAGATAAGTTACACAGCTGATGATTTTTTAGAAAATGTCCTGGTCTGTGTTTTATTGAGGGGTGGATTTACAGAGGAGGGAGGAAGGAAGGCGGGTGTAATCCCTCCTTCCAACAAGTGGGGTACGTCTGACTTGGGATGGATTGTGGCACTGTGCAGCCCTCCCTTCTCCAGTCCTGGACAGTGTTATGGTTGCATCTAGTCTTTACAGACTTTGATGACTGGCTGCAGAGTTGCTACACAAAAAAGTGCTCTAGGAGGTAATTGCTTTCTTGAAACAGCCACAGAGTAGAAATGAAAAGGCTGGAGGGCTTATTCTTTTCTGGTGTAAATTGTTACTGTAATGCTCAAACAAATAGTAAAGCGACATTTCTTGAGAGCTGAGACTCTGCCTCAGAGTATGCTCTGCTGTTCTAGTTGATGCAATTCAGTGATGAAGCTTCAGTTTGATTATTATTTTTTTTAAGGAAGTCTGACGCCTAAGCTCTTAAAAGTCATGAAGCAGGTTAGACCTATTAAATAAAGAGAGCTTTAAGCACAGGTTGTTAGGAACTGTGGGCAACTAAAAACCTTTTTCTTTTTTGTCTCCTCAGTCTGCAAAGTGACAAAAAATAGAAAGCGAACAGACATGGGTGTTCAGATAATTATGTAGGCTGAAGGGAAAGCTTTAGTGTAGCCTTCTTAGCACTTGGTGATTATTCTGCAGCTGGGAAAAATGTCAGACAACCTCTAAAAATTAAACATTCTGTGTTATAAAACAGCAGAGCTTGTGATGCAAGGCCCTTATTTCATACCATCACAGAGACTGTTTTTCCGTAATTTTGTGCAGTCAGACATCCTTGTTACCATGCAAATCTTAAATCATTCAATTAAGCGTATGACCAGCTGTCTAAAATCAATGACTATACCAGCACATGGAGTCTCTGGTGTCATGTTTTTGTGAACAAATTAGTTATCAGTTGTGCTGTACTAATGACTTTTGTATGTTGTTGTGCATCACGGACCACTTCCTTACTCTCTTTTGGGATGTCTTATTAATTTTTTAATTTTTGGCTACATCTTATTTAGGAGAAATGAAATGTTATCCTGAGACTGACTAAGCTTTTTTTGACTGACCATTGTTTTGTTTTGGGTTTTTTTATTTTCTTCTTTAGGAGGCCCTGAGTGTAGCTAAATTGCAAGTTGAGATGGGGGCCCAGGTTCTTGACATCAATATGGATGATGGGATGCTGGATGGCCCTGCTGCAATGATGAGATTTTGTAACTTGATTTCTTCAGAACCTGATATTGCAAAGGTTGTTGTTGTGTCACTCCAAAGCACAATAAATAACATTTTATTGAGTTGGAAATTGCCAATTTTGATACTGATTTATTTAGTAACCACTTTAGGTGCTTAATAAGCAGATGTAGGTGTCCCCCCAAGAGCAAAAGGTACTGTAGAGGTACTGATCAAGGGTCTGGAGCACCTCTTCTATGAAGACAGGCTGAGAGGGTTGGGGTGGTTCAGCCTGGAGAAGAGAAGACTCCAGGGAGACCTTATAGCAGCCTGCCAGTACCTGAAGGGGGCCTACAAGAAAGCTGGAGAGGGACTTTTTACAAGGGCATGCAGTGATAAGACAAGGGTTAATGGCTTTAAACTGTCAGAGGGGAGATTTAGGTTAGATATTAGGAAGAAGTTCTTTACTGTGAGGGTGGTGAGGCACTGGAACAGGTTGCCCAGAGAAGTAGTGGGTGCCTCATCCCTGAAGGTGTCCAAGACAAGGCTGGATGGGGCTTTGAGCAATCTGGTGTAGTAGGACATGACTCTGCCCATGGCAGGGGTCTTGGAACTAGATAACTTTTAAGGTCCCTTCCAACCTAAACCATTCTATGATAATGGGGAATGCCTTGGGGGGAGATAGAAGTTTTAATGTTCTCTATCTGATTTCAGCTAAATGCATGCCAGTCCTCCATTTTCTTGGTTCCTTTTGCAACAGCTGCAAGCCCTAATCTATTTATTGGCAGTGCGTAACAGTACTGCTTTCCACAAAACTTAAAATTGCTATGGATATAGCATGGTTTTAAAAGATAGTTCTGCAGTGTGCATTCTCTAAAAATGAGTATCTAATTCAGAAACACAAGGCAATAAACAGAGAAGTTCCTCTCTGATACGTGATAGAGTTGCCATAGAAGCTCTTGAGTTAAATTTGCTCTGAGCTTTGCACTTAAAGCAAAGTGAATCTGCAAATACCATCTGGAAACTTTTTATTCATAAATGCTGATTAACGTTGTGTGCATTTTTATGTCCAAATGGGCAAACAGCATATGGAACTCTAATTTATAACTTGTATATATTCCCCTGGCTTACTTCTGTGTTATTTACAGGTGCCATTATGCATTGACTCCTCAAATTTTTCAGTGATTGAAGCAGGTTTAAAATGTTGCCAAGGGAAATGCATTGTAAACAGCATCAGTCTGAAGGAAGGTGAGGAAGACTTTTTGGAGAAAGCAAGAAAAATTAAGTTGTATGGAGCAGCTGTGGTTGTCATGGCTTTTGATGAAATGGGACAGGTGAGTGTTGCTTTAAAGGAGAGTTACTATTTTGCTTCTGGAGTGCAAGGCTTTCTTACTCTTGTGCAAGGCAAAGTGGTTTTCCTTCATTGACACAGGTGATTCAAAGTGATCTATACAGTCTTAGCAATAGTTTTGACCTGCATATATAAGCATTTCTTATGCTGCTCACGTGTTAGAGGAATCCAGGTACAGCCCTAAGTGTAGCTCTGCTAGCACAAGAGTGTCAGTTGCTATTCAGCTGTGCTGAACTCTTCCTTCCTTTGTAGAATGGCTTTTTTACTTCAGAAGCTGAGTTTTGTGTGAGAGTGGAGTCTTTCTGAATTGACTTACTTATGTCAAAAACATATATTAAACTTTGTATAGAATGATGAAATGTTGGGAAACAAAATTGTTTTTAATGAGTTGAGTCAAAGCTGCAGGTACAGGTGTGGTGATGTTTTTAATACAAAATTCTTATAATTAATCCTTTTCTGATATTAGTGATGTTCAGATTCTCAGTCTTGAGTCACTGGAACCATAAATGATTTCTGGGGAGTTTATTTTCTGTTACCTGTTGGTTTCATGTCAGAATTCTTTTTCCCCACTAGGCAACAGAAACAGAAACCAAGATTGCAATCTGTTCCAGAGCTTATCACCTGCTTGTGGAAAAAGTGCACTTCAATCCAAATGATATAATATTTGACCCTAATATTTTGACCATAGGAACTGGAATGGAGGAACATAACCTGTATGCCATGAATTTTATCAATGCTACTAAAACCATAAAAGTGAGTTGTAACTTGAAGTATTTTGACCTGAAAATTTAAAAAAAAAAAAAAAGTATTTCAACTTGAAATATTTTGCCAAGATTACTTAAAAACCCAAACCACCACAAAACAGAAAAACATTTATCACTCCCAAACAACAACAGCAACAAAGCACTGCTGCAAAATGATTCAAATTTTAAATTAGCAAGGGAAACTATTCTTCTGAAGTGCAGCCATTCCCCAGTATTGCTGTATTTCCGGTAGAAAAAGTTCGGATATTTCTATAAATATATTTCAATCCATTATCTCTACTGTAAATGTATTAATTAAATGAGGTAACAATCACATTCATGTTCTAACTAAAAGGACCTCTCTGAAGGTATGTGAAAGCTGCCTTTTTAAATTAATAAAATTTCCATTACTGTGGAAGGGATTTGTGCAGTAACCTGACTTCTTATTTAGCTAACATATGTGTAAGGAAATACAGCTGTGAAGAGCATCACCTGAATACAGCTAAGGAAGGCTGCACTGTTGTGTTTCACAGGGCAGTTTGGTTGGTCTGGAGATGCTAGGGCTTGAACACCCTACAGGCTCTTTTGTCATCACAGTGCTTCTGGAAGGGAGGCTGTACCCTTGAGGTCAACCCACAAGCAGGCAGTTTGGCTGCTCCTGTTTCCAGAGGAGTGGGGAATGGAAGAGCCATAAGTAGGTCTGCATGGGGAAAATCTGCTGCTGTAGGAGGACTGATACGTTTAGAATAGCACCTATGACTATGGAAACCATGATAGTTGCTTATACACTAGGCTTGATGTTTCCTTCTGTATTTCTTCTACAGAGATTTGAATTGCCTTTTATGAATTTGAGTAACTAGAAGGATCTGAAACAGGAAAGGGAGAAACGGTGCATTGGCTATGCACCCCAACTTAGAGGGCAACTGTTTTATGGACTGAATGCTTTGCTTAGGTTTCCTTTTTGGAAAGGACTTTTCTAAAAATCTACATGCAATTCTATGAAATTCCTATAGGAAACACTGCCGGGAGCCAGGATAAGTGGAGGTCTTTCCAATCTGTCTTTCTCCTTTCGAGGAATGGATGCCATTCGAGAAGCAATGCATGGGGTGTTCCTTTACCATGCAATTAAGGTATGATGTGCTTTTGGTTTCCACATGTTTGCACTTGGCAGATGTGCCATGCTATGTCTGACAGCCCTGGTTGGGGACTCTGTATGATTTTTTTCAGTGTGGCATGGACATGGGAATTGTGAATGCTGGGAATCTGCCAGTGTATGATGACATCCACAAGGAATTGCTACAGCTGTGTGAAAATCTAATCTGGAACAAAGATCCTGATGCGACGGAGAAACTTTTACATTATGCTCAGGTAACTTCCAATCATAAGCTTTTAATAGTAGCTTAGCACCTGGGCTTTAACACCTGCCTGCTGATGGTAGGTAGAACAGTGTAAACTGCATGTGTCAATCTAAAGTGGGTGTTAGAAGTTACTAATGATACTACAAGTGGTTCAGTTATTAATATGGAAAGAAATGTGAACTCTGTGATGGATTGAGCCTCTCCAGTTTCATAGGTGCCTTGAAAGGTCCTGCACAAGAGTTCTTCATATGCTTCAGGAGACCAAGCTGCATAGGTCTTTTTTTTGAAAAAAAAAAANCTCTTTGGTTTTAAGTACGAAATTTTAAAAAAAAAAAAAAAAAAAAAAAAAAAAAAAAAAAAAGAAATCACAATGAACCTCTCCCCCAAATCAAAAAAACCCCTCATAAAAAACCAAACAAAAACCAGAAAAAGCCAACCCACAACTGAAGCAAATCTTGGTGCTAGAGCTCAGCTGGCAAATGCACTGTGGGAGAAATCTATCTCTCTGGTGCAAATGGTTTGCTTGGAGTGTATGTAAAATGTGAAGTAGTTGCTTGTGGTTCCTGGCTGTGCTGTAGACTTCCAGTTCATGTAACTTATGTCAAGAGTGAGGATCAGCAATTTCATGTTTTTGAGGCACTGTAATGACAGCGGTGATAAAAGACAAAGATTACACACCTGAAGGTTTCCAGTCTATCAGCCATATACAGCTGGTGAAATCCTTTAGACAAAAGAACTTTTGCTGTATGAACAGAACATACAGCAAAAAAACCCTCTGGGTTAGGTGGCTCTTAGATTTAAGCACACAAAAAGGTCTGCATGCCTGTTTTGTAGCTCCTGGAGGTATTATTTCTGTGTGCAGCTTCATTTGGTTTGTAGTTTGCCCTATGGTAGTATGTGTTTTTCAGGAGCAATGGCAATATATTGAAAACCAGTACAGGAAGACTGTCCCTATCGCTTGTGTTTAGACTATTTCAGATGATGCTCTTAGTGTCTACGCAGTTCACCTGGGAGTGATCTTGTTTGTATAAAGAGAGTTTTACCATTAGGGTATTCAGAGTTGTGTAAAGAGAAAGAAAAAGGAGGAGGAGGATTAGAAAGGGATTGTTCAAGCAGTGTTTCTGCAGAAGGCAGAGTGAATTTAAATAGAGCATGAAAAGTAGAAATGGAAGTGAATGATGACTCCTTCTGGGTCTAGAAGTTTGGGAAGCTGTTGTTGGAATCTCTGCTCTTATTCATGTTGGCAGTTTTATTGTTGGAGTAAAACAGCCCCCAATTGCAAAAAGGAGAGACATCTAATTCAAAACATCTTTCAAAGCTCTGTTGAAATATAACATAAAATATTACGACTTTCAGGTTTTCACTGAAGGCGAGCGTCCTGATTTGGGTTTCATTTCAGCTCTGGACACATGTGAAGTCAAAACAGATAGTCACAGCCAATGAGAAGGGTTATTACATAAGGATTTGGAGTTTGAGGCATATTTCAAAATGTTTATTCCGACCTTCCTCTGGTACAGTGGAGTTGAATGGCTCTTAAGTTCTTTTTTCTAAAGGTGAGGGGTTTTTTAGCACAAAAATATGCTCATTAGATAGTAAGAGCATATGTTCTTTTTATTTCCAATTACTGTAGTTTATTCTGCACAAAGAACATAAAATGTCCGGTCCCGTTTCAAGTATAGCTCTTCTAATAGAGTGCCAGTGAAGTTTTCTCCTCGTTCCTTCAGGCAATAGTAATGTACCTTGCCAGTCGCTTGAATGCTAGACCTGTGGGGAAAAATGAGGAACTTAATCCTTGCAGAATTAGGATACTAGTCTTCATTTGAAGTTTGAGATTAAAAATGTTTTCCATAAAGTGTATAGCTGCAGTCATTCTTAGACTGAAACTTTGTCCCATTTATGAGAGTGGAAGTTGTGCTTCCAAAGGCAGGTTTGTTTTTTTTTTTTCCATCCTCAGCATGCAGTATAATCATCCTTATATGCATCCCATAATCATTTTAAAGATCCCCGTGTAGTGCGTGCCTCTGTGGTCCCTGCATGCCCACCCTACATCTTCATGGGTTATTTTTAGATTGGAATGGTTCCCTTGCTGAAGTGTCCGGCCAGAGGTTGAGGAGCACTTGGTACCTTTTCATTGAATCACAGAAGGGCTGAGGTGGGAAGGGACATCTAGTAGAACCCCCTTGCTCAGAGCAGGGTCAGCAAGAGCAGGTTGCTCAGGGACTTGCCCAATTAAGTTTTTAATATAACTAAGGACGGACTCTACAGCCTCTCTGTGTAACATTTTTGTTCTTTTATTCCCTTTTTAGAAACTAGACTGAGGAGGGCTGTAAGGTTTGGCAACATGAAGCTGTTAAGTTAGCTAACGTTCATATAAACACAAATGAAAGCTTGTTCTGGATTCTGTTCCCATAGATGAGATCTTGTTTCCACGACTTATCCTATGGCTCTGTCTTTAAAAACTTGCTGATGAGCACTCAGAAGTATAGGATGCTCAGAAAGACCAAAAAATTATGTCAAATAACCAAGGAAGGAAAAGAAATTACTTGCATGAAGTGTGGTGGTTGATGTAATGGATACCCTGCTCTTCCATGACCTTTCTTGCATTGTGAAGCCCTTTAGACCTTTGCACGCACGGCACAGGGGAGTGTGAGGCAAAGAGAATACGCAAGGGTTTGGGACAGTCTACGTGCATAAGAAACAGCAGTTTGTAGGCCACTTGATTGAAAACATCTGTTATATGGAGTAACATAACCTATTCTAGCAGAAACTGAATTAGTGCCAAATTAATTAGAATTTTAAAATGAATTGTAGTGTGTGGGCTAAGAATCGATTTAAATTATGTTCCCAGAAGTAAAACCCTTAGGATTAGTCACTTCATCATTTTTAAGAGTGTGAAAATTATTAAACTGCTCCCTCTTTTTTTTTTCTGTCCTTTTTTTTTTCCTTTGTTCATTTTGTTTACTTGTTACAAAGTTTGTCTTCATTGAGGAATATGCTCTTTGTGATGCAGACCCCCTAAGTGTTAGTAGTACATCACATGTGTTTGCAATATCATTTGCATGTGTATAAAATACTTTTTGAATAATCTAAAATTATTTTATGGGTCAGTACTTGAAGTTATCCTCACTTTTCTAAAAGTGAAGTCCGTGATTGTACTTTTTATGCTTGCAAGCTCCTATGGATGTCTTTGCCTTTCAGAATCATGCCCAAGGAGGAAAAAAAGTTGTACAGACTGATGAGTGGCGGAAAAGCTCTGTGGAGGAAAGGCTGGAATATGCTCTCATAAAGGTGAACCTGTGCAGAAAATTGTCCTACCCATTGGCTCTCAGAGCCATAATTTCAGCTCGGCCTTTAAGGAACACTTTTGGCTTTAAAAATTCTTCAGCTGCCATTCTTTTGAGAGCTATTAATTAATAATGAATAATATATTTCACATATCTAATTAATAATGGAGAAAATTGCGGTGATTTTCTTTAAACTTCACAAGTCGAAGTCTTTGACCCTTAATATTTTATTCCGCTAGTGTTGGTAGAAACATACTGCTTTTACTTTGTAACATATTCCTTTTAATTTCCAGGGATTTTTTTGGTCCTTTAACAGCTCTGCACTGAGTGGCACTTGTGCTGAGGAAGCAATCTTTAAATGTTTGGTTGTCTTATAACATGGTTAAGAAAAACAAACAAACCTGTTAATACTGGGTGATTATATGCCTAAGAACTACAGTGTTTTGTTTCCTAAGAAAACCTATTCTAAATACACATTTGAGGTATTCTTCAAGACTAGCAGTATCTAAAATATCTGTTTGTGCTTTCATTATGACTTTTTCAGGGGAGAAGGCAACTAAAGAAAAGCTTTATTTCTAGCAAGATAAAAGCTTCTCAGTTTTTTTTTTTTTTCCCAGGGCATTGAGAAGTATGTCACTGCAGATACAGAAGAAGCAAGATTAAATCAGGAAAAATATCCTAGACCTCTAAATGTAATTGAAGGGCCTTTGATGAATGGCATGAAAATTGTTGGAGATCTTTTTGGTGCTGGAAAGATGTTTCTGCCTCAGGTAAAGAGAAAATGATTTCATATATTTTCCTATTTTGCAAAAACTAGCATTTTAAAATGTAGGCAAAACATTCTATGCTGGCTGTTTTTTCAGATACAGCACATGAATTGGGGAAATTCAGGTACTGCTAAGAAGCAACCTTATTTTTTCTTTACTTTGGAACTTTACTTTCTTTATGTAGTTTTATGTGTTTGTTTCCTTTCTTCCTGAGTGTTTTTGTTTGAAATGCAGTTTTAAGTCTCGACCCATGAAAGAGGGAAAAAAAAGATCCAAATAAAAATTGCTGATTTTAGCGGCATCCATGTCTGTGCCTGTTTGTAGCTTCCAATTCTGTTGTGAGAGGTCTGAGAGGTTGCGCTGTGAAAGCAAGTGTCTTGTGTAGGCCCTTAGTCCAGTAGGGGCAGCAACCTACTATGCTCTGCAAAGCTGGAATCTGGGTTTGCAAATGAAGCTTTTTTTAATTGTTTGAATGGGTATAAAAGAAATCTGTGAGAAATGCGAGGCTATTCCTATACCTGCTCTTTATTGTTTCTTTTCCTTCTCTCTGTTTATCTATATAGGTGATAAAGTCTGCTCGGGTTATGAAGAAAGCAGTTGGCCACCTTATTCCCTATATGGAAAAAGAAAGAGAAGAAAGGAGAGCCGAACGAGGCAGCATGGAGGAAGAGGTGAGACACAGTCCCTTGTGCTGTAAATCTTTCATAGCACGCCATGACAAAAATTGAGATTATTTTTTGCTAATGACATTTATTCAGCTTTCATGTTGGAGAGTTGTTGCAGTCATATGGAAATGGAAAATCTGGGAAGAATTGAAGCAGGTCTGAAACTCATAAAGTGCAAGTTTTGTGAAACTCTGCTTGGTGTGTTTCTAAGCTGTTCTTACAAGTTTCCTGAGACGGCCATAAGCCTTTGTAGACCCTTTATACCTTTATATATTTAATTCTAGTGTTATTTATTTATGGCGCTTCTAACTTTATAGCAAATTTTGCCATTTGCTACTACTACTTCTGCCCTCAGTGAACTGCAGAACTCCCTTTTGCATGTTCAAAGCCTGTTACCATGGTTCTCTTTATTCAGCTCTTCCCTAACCCCTACTATTCTGCCAGCTAAACAAACCAAATTCTTCCATCCTTTTTCTTCACAGATTCAAGACCTTTGGTTATGATAGAATAGTATGCTTATTGCATGTGTAGCCATGACCAAGTTGCAGGGGCCAAATGTTTATGAAAACAGGATCTGAATGTAGTTGGCTCTTCATACGTGTGTTTTTTCCACCAGTTTCTGAAGACTACTTTTTATATAATATATAAAGTATATGTAATTGAAAATATCTAATGATTTTTCAGATCCTTGTGGGCCTTTCCTTTATAGTATTTCCTGTTTCACAACCAACAGTTGGTGATGCCTGAGAGTAGTTTTATCAACTACCTGTGCGTGTACTTGAACTAATTTCTTCCAAATTTGGTTAATGGAATATGTGATAAGAGCACTGGAAAATGAAGATATGGGATGTCTCTTGTTCCTCCATACTAGACAAAATTCTATTCAGTAGGAAAGAGAGTTCAAACAAAATCTCCTTTTAAATATTAGTCTCTGCTGTTTCCTCCTATATTTACAATGTGATAGGTGCTTACAGTTTTGCTTCTAAAAATGTATCACGAAGACCTGTGTCCTGGTGGAGAATTGCTGTAGGAAGTTCTACTGTTGCGCTGCTGGAAGGCCCCCTTTGTCAGGGCTGAATGCTATCTAGCCTATCACAGTTCGTGACAGTACAGCTTTCCTTCTTCAAGGAGATCCGTTTTCCATCCTGTTTGTTCGGCTTGCGTAGTCTGAAGTAGCCTGATCACTGCACTGAAATGTCTCCCTTGCTATTCATGTTGCATAAAAATTAGTCTCTTCTGCTTTTGCTAATTCCTCTCGTTCTTCTCAGCATTGCATTGAAAGATTGTTCTTGATGCACAAACAGGCGTTTAATTATAAGTGTTCATAGCCTTTTGTTCTAAACATTTGCTCCATTTAAATTCTTTATTGGCGAGGTTTATATTTGAAGCAGAGGTACCTGAGGAGTTTGTTTATTGCACTGCACAAAATGCTATCCAGATCTGATTTCTTTTAGTCTCTCTTGTTTTTTTAAACACAGATTTTTTTAATTACATGCACACAACTTGCAAGAATAATTCTTGTGCAAGATCTTTTAAAATAGTTTTTAATATTGACTATATTACCTCTACTATGCTTTTCAGTTGCTTGTGTTACAGTAGGAGTCTTGGTCATGGATTAGGGTTGTGCTGTTGAAGGATCTGTGCAAACACACTGAGGCTTCTGAGTAATTTAACTCTTGTGCTATTTGTTCAACTTTCAGGATCCTTATAATGGTACAATAGTACTAGCAACTGTCAAAGGAGACGTACATGATATCGGCAAGAACATTGTGGGAGTTGTTCTGGGCTGCAACAACTTCAGGTAAAGAGACTAATGTTAGGTAGCTGGGAACACAAGTGCATAAAGCCAGCTAATTAATACATTAGGCTGACTGCAGCTGTGGTGATAAGAGCAGGGGATTTCTTGGGAGCTGTCCTCTCTTCCCCAAGTTGTGGTTGGGAACACAGATCATGCCAGCTATTACTAATGGGGAGGCAAGAGGCAGTATAGCCTCCCCCTTAATACTTTTTTTTCCTAATAAATTGTCATCTGAGGTGAATATAGTTTAACATCAATTGAAATGTGGATGAGAGTATCAATTTTTGTAATAGTTTTGTATTAAATGTAGTAAGTATAATGTCTTAAACATGTAAGTATAATGTCTGAAAAAATCAGATACAACAATTGTAGCAGGCAGGACTACACGTGGAATTTGTGTTGTGTTGGGAAAAAGGAAGTCTTGTAAGATTCGAATGAACCTTTTAATATGTTTTTCAAGCTGTTTGTAAAAATTTGCTGGTGTATGTTTTTGTTAAATAAGAGATAAGATCCTCGCCTTGCTTCTGAGCTTCAAAAGATACAACTTCAAGAAAAGTTAGCCTTTTCAAAGCCTGGGTACATGGAGCAGGGTTGGCAGCAGTGTTGGAATGATGGTCACATTTCCATCAGAGCCCTTTGTCAAGTGTCTGTCAAATGTTGCACAAAGATGAATCTGCTTTGGAACTCTGTCTTATCATTCATTCCTTTAGTTCTCACAGTTTTTGACTTGGGGCTGTAATTTGCTCTAAAGAGAACCAAAATGATCTCTTCATTTTAAAACAGGAAGGCTTGAAGCCAGTAGCAGTGCTGTGTATGTGCAATATATTCCATTTCATTATGTCTTGAAATTCTGTCAATTGGTTTCAGGCTTTCTTGAGCTTTATTTAGACTTACTGAACTGAAGCCATGGTGTTTTCTGTCACCGTGAGTGTGAGTGAGGCGGAATGGAGCTAGCAGGCTGGGGTGGCTTACTTGGAAAAAAAATAAAAACCTTGGCTATGGCTTGGGTTTATAGGACTAAAATGCTAGCAAGGGAAGCGCAGTGTCTCATTTCATAAAATGTATGCTTTAATAAGACAAAAAAAACCCTTAATGTGAATCATTTTATGTTCCTGACATAAGATGTGATGTCCACAAAAGCTTCTTGTATTGTGCAGATAATTTCAGGAGTGCCAGAGCTGTTGGTTAACCCTGGTAGGCAGCTAGGCACCAGCCAGCCATCCACTCACTCCCAGCCAGCCAACCTCGGTGGGATGGTGAAAGGGGAAAGTAAGAATAAAAGCAAGAGGAATTGTGGGTGGAGATAAAAAATGTTTAATAAGCCAAGGAGAAATGGAAGAAGAGAGGAAGAAAAACCAAAGCAAGTGATGGAAAGGCAGTCACTCACCACCTCCTGTGGGTAGACTGTTCCTGAGCAAAAGATGGCTAACCCCTGCTAAACCCCTTCCTCTCCATTTTTATTGCTGAGCATGACATCATACACCGTGGAATATTTCTTTGGTTAGTTTACACCATCTGCTTGGTTGCGTCTGCTCCCAACCTCTTGTGCATCCCCCAGTGTATTCCCTGGGGAGTTAGTTAGAATCAGTGAAGGCCTTGATGCTGGACAAACACTCTTCATCAATAGTTAAAACATTGGTATGTTATCTGCATTTTTTGGTCACAAATCCAAAACACAGCACCATACCAGCTGCTCTAAAGAAAATTAACTGGCATCTCAGCCAGATTCAGTACAACCACAAAAAAAATATTTTAAAAAGGGAAAAAAAAAGCCTCTTAGACTTGAATGTTCTTACCTACTGTATCATTTGGAACTCTGATGTATTGAAAGTTTTACCAGACCCAGAGGTATTTCCTATCTTACAATTCCCAACAGAGGTCTTAAGAGAACCAAAAAACCAAAAGTCTCAATTTTAACTTCAGTTTTAGGTCAGTCATTTACAGTAAGAGCCATGTATTTGCCCTTTAGCGGAAATTTGACCTGTTTTTTAAAGAATCTGTGTCCTTTCACTTCTTTTCACAGAGTTATTGATTTAGGAGTCATGACTCCATGTGATAAGATATTGAGAGCTGCTGTTGAGAACAAAGCAGGTATAGAGAGATCTCATTAGTACTTCTGAATTGTTTGATTTTAAACCCCACTCACATTTTTTTTTTTATTGCTACTCATTGCATTCCTATGCTGTCTATGATTTGGTCAGACTGTTTTCAGATTAATCAGAACTTTTTGTATTAACAATAGTAATTATTTAGTATTTGGCACTTCAGTGAAACCTAGGCCAAGGAACTGAAAAGCTGTATCAGAAGGAAAACTGCAAGAGAGATGTTTTAGTATTTGTTTTACAGATGGATAAATGGAGACTTGTAAAGGTTAAGTAACTTTGTGTTGGGTCTTAAAACATTAAAAGAACTTGGCATTCAGCCTGGCAGATCAATGAGTGTGAAATCAGGACTGAATTGTTCTAATAAATAATAAACTTTCTGAAACAGGTTACAGTTGCTTTGAAACAGTCCATTGCATCCTGGAAAAGATGAATTGTGTGGAACATAGGTGGTGAAGTTTGAAAGCATTTGCTGTTTCTAAGAGCACAGTTTATAATTATTTTGTCTTATTTCCCTCCTCAGTGCTGAACTTCTGAGGTTTGAAGCTTGCTAATCAGAAGTACTGTGTATTTATTGCTGGAACTAGAGCAGTAGGTGTTCAGCAGCTGTGAAGACTGCTTGAGGAAAATCCTTAACTGGGGATTTGGAATCACTTTCATTCTTGGAAAGCTTTCACTTTCTAATTAGGTCAAACCCTGCTTCTAGACTAGCAACTAGCCAGCTTTTTTATCTCACTATTTTCTGTCTGATGCATGAAGCTATCTGCTGTATGACAGTAATGCTTTCTGCAATAATTTCTGTGTCTTTCTAGAGTGCATTTGCTAAACCTTTTGTGTATGTCTGTTTGTAAATTTGCAATAGATATAATTGGCCTATCTGGTCTCATCACCCCTTCTTTGGATGAAATGATTTTTGTCGCCAAGGAAATGGAGAGATTGGCAATAAAGATTCCTTTGCTGATTGGAGGAGCAACTACTTCTAAGTAAGATATCTCAGTTGGGAAGATGGGGAATGTGTACAAAAATAGCGTTAACCAGGGAAAAAGAAAATTTATAGCCATTTCTCTCTCCCTCGTTTTCCCCCAGCACATACTGATATGTATATACTTAAGACTGAATGTTACTTCCTTATATCAGAAGTCCTAGAGTATAGAGGTGAAATACGATTGGGACATAACAAGTAATGGACATCTTTGTGAGTGTTATGTGTTTTGCAAGTGTATATTGTATGTGGAAGTATTGTATTTCCTTCTAAAATTTCACACACATATGCATATGAATACAGTTCTTCTAAAGGATTGAATAATCTAATCTGTTTCAATTCACAAAAGCATTCAGAAAATGCAGGATTTTGAGACTAGAAATGGTCACATTGACATCGAGGAGCTATTATCTTTGAGAAAATTAACGTATTTTTCCTGGATCACTGTTCAGCACTTGTGCTGACTGGATTGAGTCCCCAGTCCTGTTCAAGCAGGCTGATAGGGAATAAATTCTAGCTGTTTGCCTTGAAGTAGTTACCATTTTGCTTTTGATAGACTGAGCTTTTCTGTTGAGATCTTGTTCTCTCAAATCCATTTTGAGTGAAATAATACAGCTGCTGTGATGTCCTGAAGACTGGTGTTGACAGTTCACTGACACCCAGTATTAACATTACCACAAATGTGTTTGAGGCCTTGGGTCATGCTTTGCTAACTGGTTTATGTACAATATGCTTGAGTAGGTGACAGCTCAGAAGACTGCAGAGGTCATTTCTTGCATAACTAGAAGCTGTTAGCAGTGTTGCTTTCCTTATCAGAGCAGCACATACTCTAGCAGAACCATTACCTCAAGGTATTCTGTATTTTTGGCCTTAGCAAATCGTCCCATAGGTCGGCAGACAGTGAAGAGTAGGATCACTGCCCATGTTTATTGGTTCTGGAGTTAGCAAGGTTAAGTGTATTCTTTTTCTCCTTCATGCGAGTCTCTCTTCCGATGGCTTTGATACTGAGTACAAACATGGAGGGGTTTTTCTTAAAAAAAAAAAATAAAGGGGGAAAAAAAAGGCTTTATTCTAACTGGAGGTCTTAGGAGAGCCCATTCTTAAGATCTTTTTAGTGTTTGTACACAGGGTGTTGTGGCCTGGTAACTGATATCAAATAACCAGCCTCCAACAGCATTGTAGAATTTATTCACGGAGATGAATGTAGCCAACGGCAAGACAGCACTCGTTTTATCCTTGAATATGGAAATTATTGAAGAATATATGTATAATTTTGTATAATAATAATTCTATTCATGTGAACTGTATATAAAGATATAATTACGCAGATGCCCAGACACATGGAATTTCCATAAAATATATGTCAAGTAAACATATTCTTTTTGGAAGGCCAGATCGGTAATATATATTTAATTTTACATCCACAATCTTAAGTTTAACCTCATGTGTGCATTCTGGAAGGTTGTGTACAAGTCAAAGTTTGCTAATGAAGAACCATCTGCACTTTTTCCGTGTAATAAGTAGACATCATTACCTGAAATAAGGAGACCATAAGTGCTTGGAAGGGTGGAAGGTGAAGTTATTTTGAAAGAGATAGAGAGCGGCTGGGTTTTGTCTACAAAATTTACATAATAGAGTTTCTTCATAACTTAGAGTAAGGATGATGTTTGCGTTCTTACTATACTGCTTTGGTAAATGAGGTGCTGACAAATAATGGTGACAGTTTTGTTGTGGTAATGTTTATTTTTAAAAAATGTAGAAATGAATAAGTTGATTAGTTGATAGGTGCCATTTTAGGACCATGCCCTGTTTGTGTCTGGTCTGTTCCTATCAAAATAGAAGTTACAGTATCTTTTTCTAAAAAATAGAGCTGCCGAGATCAGAAGTGCATCTCTGAGAAGCAAATTTAAAGATCCTGGACAATTGGTTACACAGCTGTGTTGCACAGTCATCCGTAACCTCCATGGCCAAGTGCTTAAAATATTTGACAGAACCTGAAGAGAAAAGAGATCTTATCTCATTTGTGGAAGAACGTTTCCTGGGTTCTGATTTAAATTAATTTTTAAAATGGTGTTTGACTGTAGCATTTAAGGAAGCAAACTGAGCTTTGGCCTGCAAGGTCCTCATTCCTGCACTTGCTTGCACAGTTTGCCAGGACCCTGAGCAAAAGGGGTAGCCAGCTGCAGTTCATGGGACAGCTTAGGCCTCAGTTTAGGACTCCAAACTTTAATTTTATCAAAAAGTGCTATAATACAGTGATTCTTCATTAAATGGTGAAGTATTTCCATGAGGTCTGGAATATGAGTAAATGCTAAATAATTGGACGAATTGGTAGGTTATTATGTGAATGACTTGACTGACCAAGCAGGTGCAAGTTTGTAATATTTATTGATTCCTGGCAGAATTCCTTCACATGAGTAGAGAGCTTGTGCCTCTGTTTTTGAAGTAGAGCATCACAGAAATGGAATAATCATCACTGAAATATGTTAATGCTAATCCATAGGCCCAGAGACTAACATGTGGGAGGGGAAAATACAAGATGAGCAAAAAAGATTAAGAAAAAACGGTTAGTTTTTGATAGGCTTAGTTTGGAACATTCTCACTGAAATTTCCTGAGACTCAAACTAATGAGTTGTTGATTTTCAATCAGCTGGTAAGACAGTGAGGGAATGTGAGTTGGCACATTATTTATGAAACATTTTGATACTCTTTGAAGAAAAGTGTTTATGTACCTATCGTTGAACTCTGTGTTTAATCATCCATGCATAGCAAATGGATAACTTTTTCTTCTTTTGAAGTTCTGGTCTATGCATTAAGTCAGGATTTATTTTGCTGGGGGTTTTGTCTGTTTTGGGTGGGTTTTTTTGTTTTTTTTTTTTTCAGTTGTGAAACGTTCACTCTTTTTCTTTTTCATTTAAGAACACACACAGCTGTTAAAATTGCCCCACGATATAGCGCACCTGTAATTCATGTCCTGGATGCATCCAAGAGTGTTGTGGTTGTAAGTTCTAAATTACAGTTTCTCGTCCATGCAAAGATATATACCCTGTTTTTCTGTTGTGCCTCTCATCCTTTCCTCCAAGGCTTAACACAAACTGAAGAGGCAAAACAGAGACCAGTTTCTAAGCTACTATTGCTTCAGGTTTTTTTGCTGCCACGGGGTTATCTCATCTGACTTGTGCCAATTATTGTCACTGGATACCTTTATTTAAATGCCTATTTCTCCAGTGGGGGTGACACGATACATTCTGAGTCCTTGACTGTAGTTTCGATTTATAGTGAAGAGCAATGAGATTAGATGTGATATATGAAACATCTGGCTGGAGTTTTCTGGGATGGATGCTCTCTCCGTCAAACGGATACTCTGAGCTGGCAGATACCTGCTGGAAAGAAGCAGGCCAAGCTGTGTGGTGTTTCTACGACTATTAGTCTCTAAAGTCTTGGAGTATTCTCCTCTCGGGTCTGTCTAGAGCCAGACTTGGCTCTGCTAATATTACCTGTGTAGTAAGGCAGTACTCTCAGTAATAATCACATTCTTAAATATGTTTGGAACCTAGCTAGCAAATTAGGGGTAAGGCTTAGTTTAGTGTTATCAAGAGTAATTGGAAATAAAAGTTTGAAAGACAAATAGCTTAGTCTGAAGTTCATACTCTGTCCTTACTATAGTATGTTCCAGTATGTACTTAGCGCTTTTTCTTTACGTTTTTCAGTGCTCCCAGCTCTTAGATGAAAGTGTAAAGGATGATTTCTTTGAAGAAATATTAGAGGAATATGAAGAAATTAGACAAGAGCACTATGAGTCTCTCAAGGTACAAATAAAATTGCTTTAGCTTCTTTTCTTGTTTGAAGTGGTTAGTACTTGCCTTATTACTAACTCTTGGTTTCAGCTCCTTTTGAAGACCTTCAGATATATTTGTGCTGATTTAAAACATGCAGTAGAATGGATCAAAAACTTCTAGAAGCGCTTATGAAATAAAATTTTCTAATCTATAAGGGAAAATTCTGCATGAGTCTAACACATGCTTGGCCAATTCTTGATTGTCCTTAATGGGCAATCAGTGGTATCTAGGACATCTCCATGAAGCTGGTAGTCATGTCAACCAACATATAGGAGACCAATGCTCTCCTGGAGCAGTAGCTGGGAAGAGGGAGCTGCACTGGGGTAACTAAAACGGCTCTGGTTGCTTTTGCTGGTACTAAGTCATGCTATTGAGTATTTCACAAGACCATGCTTTTCTGAAGTATTCGTATTGTTTAGGGATCTGAGCAGTCTCAAAGTAAAGCGCTGAGGCTGCCATTTGAGGAATGTTAAGGGAAAGAAGCAATGGAATGTGGAGAGGGACTGTGCAAATTAACAATAGGAAACAACATATGGCTCCTCTGAGACTATCTTTGTAAATAAACAGAAGCAAACTGAAAGTCATCTGGCTCTTACCTATCTCTTCCTAAAGAAAGAGAAAGCATGAGGCCTCCTGCTGAGGACATTTGGCTTGATCAAATTTAAGACTGTCCAATTCAAGAACCAGTGAGATTCTTAAATTGTGAGGTCAGTGAGTGCAGTGCTCTCCTTTAAGCAGAGGTCAGCAGCGAATTCATGGGCCTTACTGAAGTTACTGTAGACTTCCTGTGCCTTTCAGAAGAGCCAGTAGTTGCCCCAAAGGCACGCTGCAATCACTGGTGGTGGAGTCACTGCAGTCCTAAGCTTTTCGTAGGCAGGAGCAGAATATCTTGCTGAAGCTGTGTTTTCATAGAAGTTGAAGTACTAAAGGAACTTCTGGTGTAGTCCAGAGGAACTAGAAATCTTGTAGGCCAGTTTCATTAGAAGTATACAGGAAAAAATAATGGTATGGTTGTGATGTGATCTTACTGTAAACTTGTGAACCTAGGAGTTGTTGGAACTGAAATGGCCTGTTTTCAGATTTGTCACAAAGACCATTTTGAGTCAAACTCTATCACCAAGTCAACAGTTACAGGTTATCGGTCTGAAAGATGGCTGCTTTGTGAAAATGTCTTTTATGTTCCTACAGGAAAGAAGATACTTGTCTCTACAGCAAGCTAGAAGAAAAGGTTTCCATAATGACTGGTTATCAGGCCATAAACCAGGTCAGTTTAAATGTTGTTGTTTATTGTTGCTGTGGTTTTATTTTATGCATTTATTTTTTATATATTTTTAATTAGATTATGCTTCATTAAACTTCAGGATATAGTATTGTGACAACTTGAGTAAACTGGTATCCGTTTGAGCAGACATTTTTTTTTTTTGCATAAATTTGAGTGAACTGTGTTTGCTTTATATTTTTCACAGTATATTTAAAAAGTAAGTTGTTAATAAAAAATTGGTAAAAACTTACTAAAACAACAAGTTACCCATAACAACACATAATCAAAGAGAAGTCTAATGCCTGCTTTGCAAAATAATGTCAGACTGGGTCATTATATTGCAAGGCTGCTATACCATATTTAGGAAACACACGTTCTGACATACCATTTGTATCAAATTCCTCCTTACACTTTTTCCCCCATCAGTTTCTGTACTGGTTTGTTTTGATTTTTTTTTTTTTTTAAATTAGAGACTAGAAGTCTAAACAGCATTCCACAAGAAGTTGCATCCTGCAGTGACATTAAGACTTCATTGCATTCTGTCATTTCTTTTACAGAACTCAAGATGCTAATTTTCATCTTAAAAAGGTTGTGTTATAAAGTAGTGAACAGCAGAGGCAAAACTAGTGCAAAGCTTGTGACTACATCATAACACATAGATCTATCTCCCTTTTTCACTTGTGCAGGTGCATCTGAACAAGTGTGTGGTGGTTACAAAAGTTCTTATAAATTACATACTAATTTACAGAACTATTCTTAGTACCATGGCACATACTAAGTTTGTGTATAGAAAGCATGATTTGTAAATATGAAAGGTATGTGCCCATAAAATATGTTAGATATTGATAGGTTGTGTAGGTTCTTTTGGTCTTGTGTTTCAGCCAATATTTTGGTCAATGAAGTAAGTTCAGAATTTCAACAGCTACTAAGTACTGAATTATATGAAAGAACAAAAGGCCTTAAATTATCTATTTCAACTTTATATGCCTTTCATGCTTTTTTTATCACATTGTAACCGTAGAGTATGGTGTGACTTGGGAACGATATAACAGTGAGAATTCAAGACAGTTACTTTGGAAGAGGTTGTGTGCAGTGGTGGAGGCTGGTGAGCATAAGTTATGCTGCGCATGTAAGAGAAATTTTTAATTCTTTTCATCATGTCAGATTGTACTTCTCATTCCTACAGTTAAACCGAAGTTCATCGGCACAAAAGTCTTTGAAGATTATGACCTGAAGAGGCTGGTAGAATACATTGACTGGAAGCCTTTCTTTGATGTCTGGCAGCTTAGGGGAAAGTATCCCAACCGGGGTTTCCCTAAAATCTTTAATGATAAAACTGTAGGTGAGTACTGAAATTGCATTTACTTCATGTAAATAATACTAATGGACCTGCCATGCTGCAGTAAGATTCTGAAGTGTCACTGAAATAAATTCTTTAAAGCAACACTTAGTGAACCAAGAGTGTAGCTGAAAAATAAATGGAGAAAAATGCTCAATTGTCTTACTTGGAATTCACCTGCCAAAACACAGGGAGGTACTGTAATGACAGAAAATGGCAGCAGAGCACTTGATATATCTTAGTTCCTGTTGTGGATGAAGATGGCAAGAGGGCTTTGTCTCCTTTTCAAATTATTCAGTGGGCCTTGAAATACATGATGAAACTGCAAGGGTGACACTGAAATCAACGTTCTGGATCTGCTGCTCTGCAGTAATGCAGGTGCACACACATGTTCTCTGTTGCTTGTGTTATTCTGCATCCTTTGCCTCTACAAGAATGGTGCTGGCTGAAATGTAGGTGCACACACATGTTCTCTGTTGCTTGTGTTATTCTGCATCCTTTGCCTCTACAAGAATGGTGCTGGCTGAAATGTTTTTTGGTTTATTTTTTTTTTTCCCCAAGATATATGTTGTTACAGCTGCGTAGACATAATCACACTGCTATCTCTCTGTTTGCTGTAGCTGACAGATTGTTGCAGTCATCAGAGAATCATGTGGAAAATGAACCAATCTTCAGCAATTCTTAAACTCATTTAGCCAGGTGTGAAAACATGCCGTTTTTCTAAAGGGTTCTCTTTTTTTTTTTTTTCTTTTTGATAGGTGAAGAAGCAAAGAGAGTATATAATGATGCTCAAAATCTACTGAAAGTGTTGATTAATCAAAAGAAATTAAAAGCCAGAGGTGTGGTTGGGTTCTGGCCAGCTCAAAGTGTTCAAGACGATATCCATTTATATGCTGTAGAAGAAGCAGTGGGATCTTCGGAACCGATAGCAAAATTTTACGGCTTGAGGCAACAGGTACAATGACAGAACATTTGTTAAATAAAGTGGTTTGTTTTTTTTTTTCTGAATTAGAAGAACATAACAGGAGCGCCCTATGAAAATCTGTGCAGAAAATGGCGGCTATAATTTGTCTGCAGCCGTTGTCTTGCCATTTCTTTCAGTAATAGCAAGATCTTGTTAGCGATGACCCAGGTTTTCATATTGTGGTATTTATAGTACTTTGCATTTATAGCAGTTTTACAAAATGCTTTATAGATTTGACATCTTCAGATATGACATGCATTTTCTGTCTTCATTTTAAAATTTAAGATGTCCTAAAGACTGTGCTGTATAAATTCATCCCATGGATCCTGGGCTCTAAATTAGAATTTAATGGACCTTAATTCTGTAATATCCCCGGATTGTGCCTTAGATGAATAATTCTGCTTGAATGGGTTAAATGTTAAAAACACTTTTAATTAAAATACCTGGAAAATAAAGGTTGATGTAGAAAAGTGGTTCAGATAGTCTTAATTTTCGTGTAAAATTCCCCATATGAAGAGACAGTTTAGAATTAGTTAGTTGGCTGCTAATTCTGATTGAGAGAACGACTATTTTAAGTATTCATGCTTGAATCATACTTAAGTAAATTTGCATTTATTTTGATAGATAGAACATTTTCAAGATACTCTGCCTCTACATTCTGACTCAGCTTCTTCATAGTTCACATATTCAGAGTCATCAAACATGGCAGAAAACGAACTTAACAAATACCTAAATTTCTGGAGTAAGGGATTTTATGAGGACAGTCCTGTGCCAATATTGCAGAACTGTACTAAGAAGTACATGACTTTAAGTTTATCTGTTCCAGTTCTCTGGAACAGATTATCTATGGCATGGAGATGTATCTAGTGTATCTTGACAATCCATGACGTATGTTTATATAAACTGTTCTCACCAGCATTCAGGCAGGGCTGTTCCAGGGCCTTACTACCTAGTTAAACATTTTGATATCCCATGTAAATCATGTTTACTACAGTTGCTTTTCCTGGCCTTTTCCCAGGATTCTCCTAGGGAGAGTATCTGATTTGATGTTCTTCTTGTAATGGTTTTTACTATTGGAATACTGTTATTTTCCTTAGTCTTTTTATCTTGTATATTCCCAATTTATTTTGTATATTTATCCCAATATTTATCTTGTATATTCCCAACTTTTCTCAAAGGTTAAGGCCATGGAACTCTGTGCTATTGTGTTCTTCTGCACTCTACATATTTTAGCTGCATCTCTTTCAATCTGGTGTACGTAGTAATTCAGCAAAGGCTTCACCAGAGCAAAGTAGAAGAAAATAATCATCTCCTGTTTCTTAAATAAAGTGTTCCTTTCAGTACAGAGAGTTCTCTCCATGGCATTGGCACTATTAAGGATGTGATGTAAATCTAAAAGTTGGAGATGCATTTAGAATTTTTCTTAACTGTAGTCATTACAAAAGAACCTTAAAATTAACATAGATTTCACCTGTGTGGAGAAAGACTATTTGCTCAGTTTTATGCTACTTCCTGTAACCTAATAAGTCACAGAAACTAGGGAAAGAATTGACCATTTTTCTTTGGTTTGTAGATTTACAAGAGCTGTGCTGCTTTTTAAATAGCAGTCCTGTTCCTACACTGAATATGCTGATACGATCCGCAACTGTAAATCTTCTTGTTATGTGCTATGGCCAGCATTCAGTCACCTCTTTCTATTCTTTTTTTTTCCGCTTTGGAAAAATCCAGTGAGCTGGATATTTCCTATTTGCATAACCCCCCTTGAACCTTGCTTGGGATTAAACTTTTCAGTAGTGACAGATGCAAATTTGTTTGTATTTGCGTATGGCTAGTGTAAACCTACATCCTGGGGCACTGTTTTATCTGGATTAGTGAGCATGTTGTTTGTAGCCTAAAAACTAAGAGTGTGCATGAACTCTCTCAGATGTTCTAAAATGGGAGTTGCTGAAGAATTCTGCAGCTCGCATAACTGGGATGTGAACCATCAGCCATCAGTTTTCCTAACAGAAGTGGAATCTGAGTGCTAGAGTTGGCACAAGTGTGTTCCTTCTTTTGTAATAATCTGTCTCCAGAATAAGCTGTTAAGTCTTACTGGCTGTAGATAGAAGTGAAACATCTCTCTCTATGTGTCTAGAACAGCATCTCTCTCATTTGACATTTTTCTCTTCAATGATCCAAACACCCTCAGAGGAAGAGAGAGGTGTTCTCCTAATTCAAGTACAAGAAAGCCATCGTGGCTCAAAGACTAGTTAAGTGTTTGTCAGAAATGCCCTAAGCCCTTTAGTGTTACTACTGGTCTTTAGATTAATAGTGCACTAATATTTAATGTACTTTTTAAAATGTTCTGATTTTTTGCATTGGTTTTGTTACTTTAGGCTGAAAAGGACTCTGCCTGCACAGATCCATATTACTGCCTCTCTGACTTCATAGCACCGCTGGATTCTGGCATTTGTGACTACTTAGGCCTGTTTGCTGTGGCCTGCTTTGGTGTAGATGAGTTATGCAATGAATTTAGGGAACAGGATGATGAATACAGCATCATAATGGTAAAGGCTCTTGGCGATCGGTTGGCAGAGGTACGAGGTTTCATCGTGTTTCTGCGCAAATTTTCTGACTGGGGACTAGATTTGCTTGACGGGTCGCTGTTTCAAGTTTTAGCATAAACTTAGACTGTTGCCTGTAATATCTGCTCTGCGTTCAGTCTGAAAGTGAAAGGGCTCTGCTAAAATTGTCTTGAGAGTCCTCTCCTCTGCCAGAGGGGACTTTTCAGCCTGTATCTTCCAGCTGCAAAATGATGAAGTTTTTTTTTGGTTTTGATGATTGATAGAGCTAGTTAGATTTTAAAACAAGACTGTTTAGAAAGAGCTATCTTTAAGTCTTGTTTTATCTACATGAGAATGTGTTGGACCCAAGTGTGATGCACCAGTTATGTTCTTGAACTGCAGACATGCCTTCTGCTTCAATAGTGACCATGCAGATATATCCAGGGTACAAGTCTTTTGAGTTAACAAGTCTTAGGTTAGGCAGACGTGCTTTTGAAGCTCTAACTGAAGTGGTTTAGAAAATGCCATCCCTTCCCTCCTGCCCCTCTATCCCCATCTGCCTGCTCTCATGCTTACACCTGAGTAACCATGTTAAAACTTAGAGCAACTTTGGTGCAATGTAAATGAGGTCAGCTCTAGCTGTGTATTTCAAGCTGTAACAGTTTCAGAAATTACTATTAGATGCCATCTAGAGATATTTACTGAAGTGGAAATTTCTCCTGAAGGCAACCATTACTGGCAAAGTAGTGTCAGCTGTAAGAGCGGCTAAGAAAAGCTGTTGCTCACTTTCAGCTAGAGGAACGTCCTTCACTAAAAAGAGCAGCGGCACTTAACTTATATCTGACACTTTTATGGATGCAGGAATGATGTGGCCTCCCATAGCTAGACCTGGGTGAGATACCCAGATCGTCAAGCCCTAATGACTTCAGTGCTATAAAGATGTACCACTACCATAGACTAATGAACTTCATCCTTTCCAGTTACTTGTCCATATATTTACCACCTCTAGTATGCAAGGTTTCAAAGCAAGGCAACCGAAAAAACACTATCACTAAGAGAAAAAAGTAAATTATTTGAACTAGCAAAATAAGTATTGTATGTGAATTTTAATGCTATCAAATTTCTCACCTATTATAAGGTCCCCCTTAAAAATTAAAATGGGAACGGGAAGAAAGTCTCTCTCATTGTTTGTCTTCATCAAATAGCTATTGTATCACTCTGCACAAATTAAGAAAAAAAATTTAAAAATCTTTGTATTATATTCCAAGGCATTTGCTGAGGAGCTCCATGAAAGGGTTCGAAGGGAATTCTGGGCTTATTGTAGTACGGAGCAGCTAGATCTCTCTGACCTACGCAGAATTAAATACGAGGGAATTCGCCCTGCGCCTGGATATCCAAGCCAGCCTGACCATACAGAGAAACTCACCATGTGGAAACTTGCAAACATTGAGGAAACCACAGGTACCTCTGTCTGCTTTACTAAGGTTCTTAAACTGTTTTTATGGGAATGAAAGATTGAAATAGGAACAATACAGCAAACGGGTGGTGCAGAGCTACATAAAAAATCCCTGAACCGAAGTGGTTGCTGTCTTCCCCTATTCATTGCTGTTTTAATTTTGCCTCATTCAAGGAAGAATTTGCAAAATACTGCCAGTGCTTTTGGTGAAGGAATTGTGTCCCTAATTAGCAGATTGCATGCAAACAGGGTTCTGCTACACAGAGAAAAATTCTAGCATCCTTATGGTTGCAAGAAGACATTCCAGATAGGAACAGGAAAAAAAGCCAATTCAGCAGTGTATTTCCTGATCCACGGAGTCCATGAGACGGTAACTCTTTAAAAAGGAATGAATTCCATTTGTTTTCCTCTGATATTTTACGTCAGACATTTCACTGCTACTTCCACAATTCCAAAAATACCTTCCTTTGTTTCAGAACCTTTTGTTACCCACTTCTTTTGCCAAAATGTCTGAAGTTCTTTCCTTCAAACTGCACACTCTACAGTAATACTGTAATGAGTCTGTAATAGATTTAAAGCTATGTGTCTTTTTTTTAATAGATAAGAAGTGGAAAATAGTTTTGTTTTTAGTTTGAACGCTTCTGGATTTTTGAGTTTGCCTGAAGCTGCCCAACAAAAAAAGGCTCTGAATTTATGCTTATTATCAATTCAGAGAATAAGAAAACTTTCATTCTCTTTTCTAGGTATTGGCTTAACTGAATCACTAGCAATGACACCTGCTTCTGCAGTTTCTGGCCTCTACTTTTCCAGTCCCAAATCCAAATATTTTGCTGTTGGCAAGATATGTAAAGATCAGGTAACTTGGACTGTCCATTGTGATCGTGTTACAGCATTCAAAAGCACCCTACTAGCAGACATTCTGGAAAATTTTGTAAACAGCAAAAGCTGGAGTTTACAAATCTTCATTATGTTTTGTGGTCCCTTTGCAGGTTGAAGATTATGCACGGAGAAAAAATTTGTCTGTGGCAGAGGTGGAGAAATGGCTGGGACCCATTTTGGGATATGATACTGAATAACTGTGATGCTTCTGGGCAAACGTTTTCTTTTGGTGGTCTGCTCACCAGAAGGAAAAAGAAAATCCAACAAGAAACTCCTTCCCACTGACAACAGCTTTCTTCCATCCATCCCAATAACTTGTCTGATTGTTTTTAATTTTTGATCGAAGACCTTGTATTTCGAATCTTCAAATTTGCTTGGGACCATGAATGCATTGCAGATCTCTTAGTCACAGAAACATGTTTTTATTTATTTTTATTTCTTGCACAAATTATCTAGCTGAGCAGCTAGATGTAGGGTAAGATGTGAAAGCTGTAGAGCTCTCCTGTCCTCAGGAAGGCTTTGAAATCAGGGGCAAGAATTTCTGTCCCATTGTCTGTGGATATACATAGAACAGAAATTGACTTCTGTTATTTTAAATGTGTTTTGGCAAGTCCCAGTACAGAAGTACAATGTGATTTTTTTTTTTAATTTTTTTTTTTTTTTTGTGCAGTCAGCAAAGGTTTTACACTGAGTGATCAAGAACAACTGAAGTAGAACAGATCTCCTCTTCTAAAATCTGTCTGCTCCATATTTAGGTCTTGTGATTGGGAACATATGTTGTTCTCTCTGAATAATACCAGTTTTTTAAATTACTTTCTGATTGTGATTGTAACTAGAAGTATCAAAATAATTGTGTGCCGGAGCACTATTGGAAATGCTGTATGACAGAACATGAAATGGGATGACTGAGCCCTTGGGGTTGTCCATCTCATGCTTCCTCTTTCTTTCAGCAAGCCACAATCTGTTTCTACTCCTTTTAAAGGGTCATGGCACTTCCTACCTTACAGTTATGTTGGGAGGCTTAATTCGTATTTAAACAATCTTTTGTATGTGAAAAGTATGAGAGAAGAATAATTGTTACTATAGGCAGACAGAAGTTTGGAGGTGACTTCAGTGCTTCACAAACTCTTTAAGCTTCCAGGTACCCAGATTTTAGAAGCAAATAGCAGCAATACTGTCATAAGTAACAGTTAATATCATAGGCTTGTTCTTCACATTTAGCTCTGAGTGAGCTAATTGTTCATAGCTTTTAATAATCTCTGAAAAGTGCCTCAGGTATTATTTAAATGCTAATTTAGTAAAATATTATGACAGAAACCCCTCATTTTTCTGGTCTCTAATTGTAAAGAAAAGACCAGTATTATAAAGAGAATGTTCTTTTAAATAGTTTATCTGTAATCTATTAATAGCTATATAATTTTTGTAATGTCTTCATCTGCCTTTTGCTAAAAGAATCATCTTGTATCAACAGTTTAATAAAGGTTAAGCTGTCGATGGTGTTATCCTATTAGAATCCTCTAAATGACAACAATGAAGTGTGTGCAATCGTCTGAACAGATAATGTCAAAATTAATATGCACATTGTACCATGAATCTGTAAGTATAAAGGCTGCTGTGGGGCTTTTAAAGTAGTTGAGTAAGTGTGTTCTGAACTGGATGTTTTAGTGCGTCTCATTCTTTAATGCCTTAAAATAATTTCTAAGTGGATCCATCTCTCTCTCCCCGCTCCTCTCGTGAAGGGATTTGAGACATGTCCTTGTTGATCAGCTGACTCTTGTTCCTGGAATGGTTCCTCAGTAGAACGCTCTTTAAGATTGTCAAAAAAACCAATAAAAAAGTCTTAATATAAAGGAAAATTTGTTCCTGAAATATATACCCTGTAGAAATTGAGACAGTCTTTGCTTTCTTTATGATACTTGCACTTTTGCAAATCCGTTTAATGCTTGGAATGTCTCCTTTCCACCACTCTTCCATATTCTTAGTTTTGGAAGCAGAGTGCCTTATTAGTCTGAAAATTTTGATTGTCTCAGTGAGGTCAAAGTTTGACTTGTACAGCTTGGTTTGTTTAATTATTTATTGTCCTGAAATCAGTAGCACACAGTTGGGTGACCACAGCTTTAGCAGAATCAGACTGACAGAGCAGTAGGTGTCCACCTGCTGTTACCTTGGGTACAAGCAGAGGGTTTAAATGGTGTGCAGTTACTTTATCCCTTCACACACGGCATCATGCACCGATAAAGATCTTCATCTTTGCCTGCAAAACTTGTTATTGTGAGAACCTGTTTGGAAGAATTACTCATTGTAATTATGTAAATGTTTTTACCAAGGACAAGATCTTTAAAAGTTTGTTACTTTAAATTGTCAGTTGACATTTTGAATAAGACTTTGAATAAGCTTCATTCTTCTCTTCAGAAAAAAGATAAATTGTGAAGTAAAAGAGTCTCACAGTTCCACCAGATTAAGACTGTTTCACTTCCATGAAACTATATTGAAAAGCCATGGTAAGAATACACCTCTTTGAAGTAATGAAATGGAGTGGATACTTAGATAAAAGTTTCTGAAGGAATTTTCAATTGACGCTGCTGTTCCCTGAGTGCATCAGCTCCGTGTCTGCACGGAGATGTCACTGCAATTTTGACCTGAGAACTTGTTTCAGTCCAGTAGAAAAAGTAGCACTCGGTGTGTAGATACAGATATTTTCCCCCCCCTTTACTCATGGTGTTTAAAAGATCAAGATTTTCTGTTTGCAGGTATGTGACTTTCACTGGATGTTTTGTTCTTACTTCACTTCTCTCATATACTTGGTCTGTGTTCTTTTTCCCTCTCCTGCTCTACAGTACAGGTGTGGAGATACAAATCAGAGCTCTGTAATGGCCTGTGAGTGTTGCATGTTCTTTGGTTGTTTTTTTAATAAAAAAATATATTGTTTTTCTTTTTGTTGAATTTTGGAAAGGTTCTTGCCAAATGTCCCCTTCCCAGGGAGTGGACAACTTTATTCCTTTTATCTGGCCATCAACTGGAAATCTAGGTTGAGGTTCAGAAGTGGAGTGCAAATCTGAGGTCTGAAAAGGTGTCAGTTCTCTGTGGTTGGTGGACTCCTTCTGCACTTTTGTTTCTGTTATGACCTGTGAGAACAAATATGTACATATCTTTCTGTAGATTAGGGCAGCGGTGGGATGGAAAGTAGGAGAGATAAAAAGCTGCACTGTACAGCCAAAAGACTTACTTAGCAAACTGTTCTTTAGAGATGGATTGGTACAACGTGTTCTCTCGCTGCTGTCGTTGATGGGGATGTGTTTTTAACTGCTGTCTCAACCTTGTCCGCACTCAGCTGCTTTTATTTCAGGAAGTCACCACTTGCGAGATCTCATGCTTTACTAAATACTGTACAAGGTCCTCTTCACTTAATCAGGCATTTATAACGAATGACTTTGCGGTAACTACCTGCTGTTACAGTTTTGGCTTTCATAAACCTTCTGTAATCAAATAGATGGGTTTCTTCAGAATACTGCTGTAGAGCAAATAAGTAGATTGCTTCTCAAAGGCCCATAAGATCAGCTTTTATTATCAACACCTGATCTAACAAATTTACTCGTGTGGTCAAGGCTTTGCAGACCAATCTCATTAGTCAAGAAGTTTGCTACTTACAAGAACATGGCCATGTTTATGCACCTTACTTAGGAAATAGATGTAAGCACTTAGTTTATTTTACTTTTACTTTCTTCTAAATATTGTTCCTCACGTCTCAGGACAGCTAAAGGAATAAAAGCTTTGATCCAATTGTTATACCACAATCTATAGAGGTATGGTGAGAAGCCCTGAAGCAAGAGATTCAAAACTTAATGTGATGTAAAAGTGTACAAGGTACTTACTGAATATCATCTTGTCACTTCAGATAAACAGTAGGTGACAATGCTGTAAGACAGGAGTCCGCAGTCAGCTAAGGCTAACTGAAGATGTTAGGCTTTCAGCAGATTTTAGTCTCATCAGCAGCATTTTATGTCATTTTAGATGTTACGGTGCATGCTTTGCCTCCTCCTTTTGTGTCAGTTTCTCTCACAACAGAATCCTGCTGCTGCATCCAAATCCCTGGTTATTCCACAAGAAGCGTTTGACGTGGATTTCGTTGAAGATTTTGCATTTCCAGGATTATTTCTCTAATAGAGTTTAAAGCACCACAGTGTAGATGAATGGAACTTCAAGTTCTTGAACTGTAAAATACTTGGTTTTCCTCAAAGTCTCCAGGTACTGATGCATTTTTTTACTATACAGTGAACAGAATGAAACAGCCTGCATTTCCTCATAGAACCAAGTATGTTGGAGGAGAGAATGAAGAGTGAAAGGAGATTTATAGTACTTTTTAATTCTCATTCTTGATTAGCATATCTGTCTGCTGTCATATTTATTGCTTCGGAGCTGAAGTGAGCTAGAACACCTCTTAGCAGGTGTTCTAGTGTCTAATCCAGCTGCTATTAAAGTATATGGAAAAATTACTACTTACCCAAAACACAACTTTGATCAATCCTAATGCAGTAATCTAGGAAGAAAATTCAGTGTTGAAGTCCTGTCAAAACATCTTGAGGACTAACAGGATGTGCTGTTAAACCCTTTACAATGGCTCAGCTCCATTGAAATAGATGGTTGGGACTATGAAAGTAATTTTTACTCTCATTCTGAAACACTTACCTGACAGAAAGTGATAGCCTATTAAGCCAGGAACAGATGAACTTTCCAGCTGTGGGCCCAGTGTGATCAATTGTAACCATCCGTCTTGGGGACGTTTGAGGGAGATTGCCGACCAGGACCAGCAGCACAGGTATTGATTCTGATTTGCTTTCTGAATGATGGAAGGTGTAAAGGTGCCTTGATTAAGATAAGGATCGTCAAATGCTGCGAAAACATTTTCATGATTTCAAGCCTCTTGTAATTTTAAGACACTGTTTAATGAGATTTTGAGCTTTATTGTCCTTGACAGTGATATCAATATACAATGTGCTAACTTTCTATATGCTGTTGCAGTTTCATTCAGCCGTTTGTAAAGAAGAGCTACCTTTTAGTGAAATTTCCTGTTATGTAATTCCACAGATACCAGCAAAATCCCAGTGCTGTCACATCTTTCATGCTGTTTGTGCACACAAAGTGCTGAGCAATGGCAAGGCAGCTGCTGCAGTACGGCTATTGCTAATCAATCCAAAGAAATTTGAGAAGTGTGTTATGGTTTCTCTCCAGAAATATTGGCATGAAGCATACAAAAATCTATTGCTTTTGTAGCTCAAATGAGGTCTGTAACGATGTGAAATTCTTGATGGTATGTAAAACATCTCGTGATCTCTTGATCTGTCAGGAAAATATGCCTTGATTATAAGTAAACTGATAGGTGTTTTTTTTATTTTCTCACAGTACTTTTAGTGGCTGTATACCTACTTCTTTGGAACTGACAGGTTCATTCATCATTTTTTGCTGTTGTTGCTTCCATTCTTGCCACTGGAGTTTTCACTTACCTTCCAGACTGTTACAGTACTTTTCTTCCACTCATGCTTATTTGTCAAGTAGCTTGAAAGTCAGACTTAGTATTTTGATACCTTCTGTTGGGAATGCCACCAGTTGTGAAGAGGACATGCTCTGCACTCAACTTTAGTGCTGGTGGGAATCTTTCTAAGCCATCTACCCACGTCTTGGCCTTTATTGGCAGCTGCTTTTCTCCACTAAGTGTGAAGGTAAAGGATGGTAAAATGAATTCCTGGCTCTGGGCTGCAAGCTGTTTTCACCATTCAAATTTGTAGACCTGGGAATCTACAAATAATAAGAAACAACAATGAATTCCCCCTTCCCCGCTTCTCACCCCCTCAGCAACTGTAAGGCAGACACAACACTTAACATTTCATCTCTGTGGCCTTTGGGCTGGTGGTATGAAAAGCCCATGGAGCTTTTGCTGGACCAGCTGGAAAACTGACCCGTTGCACAGAGCTGGTGTCCTCCCCTCCCCTGGCTCAGGAGTTGAGGCCGCTGGAAAATGAAGGAGACCAAGTATCTGAATAATGTAAATGTTTATCTCTATTTGGCTGGGTTACTGGGGTCCCTTTTTCCAAAAAGGGCCTTAATATTCCAAAGCTTTTAACAGTGCATTCCCTGATTGGTAAAAACATATGGACTGTTTGTCTCTTTCCCAGGTAAGAATTGCTTTATTTACTACAAAGCTAATAACAGTTACGGGATTGGAGGAAACTGAACATGCGACTGCTCCTAAGTTTAAATGTAGCTCTTTGCATGAGTAAGTGAAAAGCCAGAACAGTTAGTTTAAGAAAAATGTGGGGGTTTGTTTTGTTTTTTTGGTCATGAGGGCGTCTGCTTCTATATACTCAAATGGTTATGGGTCTTGGATTTAAAAACCAAACAAACAAAATGAAAAAACCAACACCAAACAACCATAACTTTAAATGCTAATTTCCAGGCTAGTCCGTGATAGTTCAATAAGTGTTTCCATAACCTGTTACAGTCTTCACCTGCAGTGTGTAATAGATACGGAACTGTAGCAGTTGTCTTTGCATGGGAATGTTGTAAAGGAATTATTCCCAGTCTGCTGCTGGTAACCACGAGCCAGTATTTAAATATATAAAGCGCCTATCACCGTACTGATATTTGGAACCGCTCCGACGACGGAGGTAAGAACAGGAGTCAGCCTGTTGGTACCTCAGCAATTTGAAGGGGAAAAAAAAAAAGCCACAAGAGTTTTCTGCGGGCCTGCCTGGCTGCTGTTTGACACGGCTACTCCAGCAGGGCTGGAGGGAGACCTATCGCGAACGGCAGCAGTTTGCACCGTGACTTCTCCCAGCCGTGCCGCAGAGGAGGGGTAGGTGTGGGAGAAGGGCAGTGGGACATGGAGGCTCACTGCAGAACTTGGCTCCTTCAACAGTGTGACGTCAGGTGCAGGGCAAAGATTTCGGTAAAAGCCTGCTGAGCGAGGGCCGCCTTGCCGGCTGCAGCAGGCTGGTGGCCGGGCTGGTGGCCGGGCTGCAGAGCCAGCCGAAGCCCGGGCTGTCGTGACTGAGTTGGCGAGTGTTTGCCGTGCAACACTGCTGCCACGGGAAACGGGCTGAATGTTGACTGCGGGACGCGTAGCGTTTCGGTCCACTCATCTCCAGCACGGCTGAATGCCCAGGCGCGGGGGGGACAGCCAGCTTTGCGCTTGGAGTACGATGTAGACTTCTCCTGGCTGACGGCTAGAGATCGGTGAAATCCAGCTCCCACATGACCCCTCTCTCGATTTACTGTGAAGCTGCCATGCAAAATTGCCGGCACAAGAAGCAGATTGCTCTCTTCTAATAGTTTGTGTGAATTTAATTCTTGATTCTTGGGATTCCTGACCAGCTGCCGCCACAGAGTAGCAGCAGGATTCCTAAAGTTTTGCCTGCAGAAGCAAGTAGTGCAGCAGAGTGTGGGGAGACCGCTACTTAAGGGACTGGGGGACCAGCAGCTGGATAACCACGGGACAGAGCACTTGAGATATCTCTTACCAGACTGCAATTTGTGTTCCAATTTGAGCCCTTAAAAGGGCTTTTTAAAACCAGTGAATACAACTCATTAACTAACTATGCATGGATAATGTAGTCTCTGTAATCTTTTGATCCTTTAATCAAAACTTGATCATTGACTGAGCTCCAGTTTGTAATATAAACCCGATCCATCCTGGAATGCAATTGGCCTGGCTTTACAATATATGCTGTTGGTAGAGAGTAATCACGCTGCCTTTTCAGAGTAAAATGAAACATTGCTTAACAAAGGTACCCAGTTACTCTGCAGGAGGCAGATAAACTGCACTGTAGGCTGTGTTTTATTAGCTAGAGAAATTCCTACTGATCCCCAAATTTGAAATTCTGCTGCATACTTTATTTAATTCTCAAATGCACTAGCAATGGATGGCAGGTTACTAGACACAAAGCATAGCTTAGTGTGTTATATTTCCAAAGGCACGGTAATTTTAAGAAGTAACTTCTTGATGGAAAAAATGATGCATAAGCATAAATATTTCCTGCTTTCAGCAAGATGACTGGACAGTATTTATCTGAGCAGATAAGGTACGCAAAGATTGGATATTTTTTTTCCATAAATATGTATTTAGCAGGTGCGCCATTCTACAAGCATAGCCTTATGCTCCATAAAGGAGGGCTAGAGGAGCACAGTGTAGTTAATCACCAATGCTTGTGTGGAGCAGTATGAATATTCTTTAGAAAGAGTGAGAATTCTATATTCAGCTTGAGAGTTTACAGCTTTTATATGCTATGCCGTTAGAGTATAGCAAAGCACAGTTTGTAAGTCTTCACACGCTTTGTGGGGGACTGCATTCTTCGTTGCATGTGAAATAGAGAATACCAGCCTCTCCTGCGACAGAAATGTTAATTAGGAAGATTTATTTTTCTACTGGAGTGTGAACTTAGTCTTACCACGTTTGATTATGTAAAGGATCCAAGTGCCATATAAAGAATGGATAATTAACAAGAGATGCCATTCATATGGGAAGAAAAACTTTGTCGACACTTTAATTATGAAGGTCCTTAGTGAAGAATTTTTATTGTCCATCAGCCAAAAAGATTTGGTTTCCACTGACAGCAGCTCCATTTTGTGTCCTTCCTCATCCTGGATGTTGCAGTAAGTGCTGCAAATGTATAGGCTGCACTACACTATCAGGTACACGTTTGAGAAACTGCTTAGCATCAGCACCAGAGGGTAAGCAGACAAATAAATGCAGGTACCATGCATGTGGAAGTTGGATAAACAGTCTGAATCTTTGTCTAGTTCCCTAGAAATAAAGGTTTTGAGACATCCACAGACAAACTGTGAAGAGAGGCACCTTTTTAACTCTTCAACAGATATCCTCTGAAAAGTGTTCTCTGTACCCCTTTACCTTTCAATTATTTTAGTAATTCCAGAAAAATGCAATTTGAGTTCGTTTCCAAACCTTCTCTTTTTGAGAATGCATATTTTAATTTCCATGTGTGTCATTATCATAATACTTTAAGTTCTTTGCATACAGTTTAAAATTGCTTATATTTTCTGTGTTTCTTAACGTTGGACATATGTATATCTACTGCAACACCATGTCTTTCAGAATTGTGAAAGATTGCCCTGCAGTTTTGTTGTTCAGTAATGAACACACACTCTTAGGATTTTCAAGATGAATCGATTCACTTCTAATACCTAACATGGTACTGATTTGGCTCAGATCATGTTTAGGTTTATATTCTTTTTTTGACTACAGCTGATCCCATTTTTCTGATTTTCTGATTTTCACTGCATTGTGGTAATCCTATTAAAAGCACTGGGGTGGTGTTGGTAAGGTCTATCCACTGGAAGCACAACTCCTGAGGCTTTTCTGCACCATTGCCTCCAGAATTCTGCCTTTCTTTGTTGTTTCCTACTTGAAATGAGATGCGTTTAGTACAGAACTAGCGATGACATTAAGGAGGGAGATGCTCTTGTATGAGGTGATGCAATCCTTGCCAAATGTCTCTTTAGACTGCACTGATGCACAGCGGGTTGTGCGAAGTGGAAGCCTGCCAGTGACCTACTGGTGGTGTTCGTGCCTGGAAGCCAGCGCTGTCGTTGCCTGGCCCCGTCCCCAGCCTCAGCGCCCATCCCTGCTGGCACCAGTGCTTGTGGCTGCAAAACTAACCCTCTCCCCGCCCTGCCTGGGAAGCCAAAACAGCTTTAAAGGTACCCCAAAACAGCTTTAAAGGTACCCCAAAACAGCTTTAAAGGTAACCCCGAGTTGTTTTACTATCCAGCTGCTTACAGTGAATTAAGAATGCCCAAGAGACATGCAGGCAGGAAGCTGGGCAATACTTCTATTTGGTATGAGTGCGTGTCAGCTCAAATACATGTTAAAGCGTAGCTCAAGTAGTTTGCTAAACAGCAGCTGTGACTCCACAGTAGTCAAGGTTACAAATATGGGAGATGGGGGAAAACGAAGCAGTCATCTCTGAAGCTGGAAGGTGTAATGCTACCGACAGGACACCTCACTTCCCCTGCAAACGTTCGTATGCCTGGTTTGCTGGTGATGTTTAAACCCTTCAGAAATGCTTTCCTGAAAGGTGTGGTAATGAGATCTGGCTGAAAATGTACTGAGACGTACACTTTTATTTGACTAAAAAGGTAATTGGCTCTAACTGATTCTTATTGCTTGAGTTTGTTTACTTGGTATCGAACCACTGACATCTAAGGACTGTGCTTCAAGTTACGGCATTGCGGTGAATTAAAAAGCGTAGTAAAAATACCTGTGGGAGATATAAAGTATAACAGCAAGAAGTACTGTGTAAACAAATATTTTAGGCTCTCAAAGCTTTGTCGCATTCCGCTTATTCTAAGTGCTGAAAATTAAAGGCTTTAGAATCACTGAAGTATTTGAAGGAGTAAATGCAGAAAGAAAAGCCTTGACAATTTTGCAAAATCTTTTCTTGTGGGAAGAAAGACTTGATAAGATCCAAAATGAAGCCCTGCCTGGATGTGGTCATGGCAGAGTGCGTGACTCTAGTGATTTTCACTACAGAATAGAAATGTTAACAGCGGCCGTATTTCAGTGAGGACAGCTACATCCTTCTCAGTTCAGCATCCTACTCCATAGCCCTTGTCTGAAATAGCTGCACCATCTTTTTGTGAGCAACCAAGCACCTGCCACCCTGCTCGGCGGCGGAGGGGCGCTGCTTTACATAGCTGTATGACACAATTGCTCTGTACAGTAGAGAGGAGCTATGCTCAGACCAGTCCTGCTCTCCTGGTGCTACTGTGGCTGCTCTCAGGGGTTTGTCTCCCGTAACAGTCAAGGAGCACGGGGTATCTCCCTTTCAGCAGTTTCCTTGCCACAGAAACGCATCAAAGGAGATCTGTGAGGCTGAAGTTGGAAAGCAGACAGAACCTAGAGTGAAGCTCCACAATTGCTTCTAGGTCTGCTGCCTAAAATACGGCCCTGCAGATCGGATCCCTGGAGCCTCCTACACCCCTCGTAAAACATCAGCCCTCGATCCTGAATCCTACTGTCCCCTTTCCTGTATTTTCACCTTCTTCATACTACTGTTGTGTCTGAGCTCTTTCTTCCTCCAGCCTAAAGCTTCCCCTGGCACTTCGTCATGTGCTGCTGGCAGAGCTGAGAGCTCGGGCAGCTCTTCTGGGAGAAAGAGTGGTTTTACAGCACAGCAATGTTACCCCAGACATACTCTGTTCTCCTGGAGCTGCGTGCATTGGCATAAATGGGTAAGTGCAGGCACCTTCCTTCACCACCCTTTGATGCTCCCCAACCCTACTCCAGCACCTGGACATTGTAGTAGCATGAGAGAGAGCATGATTTTTATTTTTTTTTTTTTGGCCTCCCAGCTGGCCATGTAAGGAACAGCCACACAGCACTTTCTGGCAGATCCATGTTGTTCACACAGGTTTCAGCTGACTGCAAAACCCTGCCGCTGCGTGAAATGAGCCCGCCCGGGAGAGCGCACTCCGCTGTTTGCTTCAAATGGCAAAAAGGCTGCCTTGGTTGTGGGTGTCAGTGCGTACTATTCTACGCACAAGAGTAGTCACGTTGCGTAAGTTTGGGCACCTAATTTAGAAACATAGCTGTGCCAGGCTCCCTGTATGGGCTCTGGAAAGAAAAATCCTTCCTTGGAGAGAGATTCAGGGCAGCAGCTGAACTGTTCTTCCATTCAGCATAATAAAAGTGACACACTAAACGCTCTAAGCAAATTACTGTTATAAAAGGTCTACGCAACATTAACCGGTCTGGTAAATGCCTCCGTTTGCTCTCTTATACACACAGCTGTAAGGTCTGTGTTCCTTTGCAGCTACTTCAGTCTGTTTTGAATCTTCTTGCAGACTGTGGCGTATGGAATGGAAAATTAAAACTTTTGATTTCTGCGTTGCTGCTTTGCCACTTTTGGCCACAGTAGAATACTTACGAATCTGAAATGACAACAAATATTTAGTCTTACAAGTAACTGAGATGGTTATATCTGGGAGCAGAGGGAATGGATAATTCATCATTCTAACAGTTTCTGTGTGCTGGAAGAGACTCTGTGGTTTTGTAGCAGAGAAGTAAATAGAGAAGCACTCCCAGTCCCCCGAGCGCAAAGACCAGAAAAAAACTGAGCTGCTGCAAAACAAGTTTACATGAGCATTGCCAGTGTGATGGACACACTAGGAGTTAGCAAAACAGCAAGTGGTTAAGAACAGATAAACCTGTGTGCATGAAAAACCTTGGTAATACATGTATCCCCTCCCCTAAACTTTGTATGGGGCCAGTTTTTCAACATTTTCTTTTTTTCCAAAGTTTTAGCAAATGTTCTAAGTTTTGAAAATTTGTGCAGTATCTATATTTGCTTAGGACTTGTCCAAAAATGTTAAAAGGCACTGCAGCCTGGATGATCAACTTTGGAAAAAAAGCAGAGCAAAGCTTTCATGATTTTAAAGCTCAGAAGAGACTATTCAAATCATCACCTACTCTAATCTCTTTTATAGGCTGTAAAACCGTATCAGTTAATTCTGTATAATACCTTTACCTCCTTTTTAAATTACAGTATCTTTCTTGGAAGCCATGTAGGCTGTAGGATTAAAATATCTGCCTTTAGTTGGTGCTTGATTTTTGTTTCAGAAATACAGAGAGCTATAGATAATATGATTCTTTTTATGTGCTTGCAACGACACAGCTGAAAAGCTCCAACTAAACTTTTCCCCTCCCTGAATCTTGCAATTCAGTTCTGCAATTTATTCTGAGTTGTGCTCTGATAGTAAGGCAGGACCAGGGATAAACACTAGAGGCATTTCTTCTTAGCTTTCTCAGTCATCAGGGGCATTTTGAGATCTCTGAATAATATTTATAAAATACAGGAGGAGAAAAAACAGTTATAAGGAGACTTATAAAAGTTTACTGAGAGGGAAAACTTAATATGCTTTAATAAACTTTTGAGAATTAAAGTAAAATCAATTTTTTCTTTAGGGATTTAGATTTGCAAGGTGTTTCCACTGTGCAATTATTCATCAGTAGTTGGAAAGGCAAAGATATGGGATAAAATCCAAGCAAATCTAAAGTTCTGTCTTAATGCGTTGCCATAATTGTGTTGTCTTTAGCAAATTTTGAAGGCTAGGCATCTTTAGTGTGCAAGCCTTTTTTCTATAGTGCTATATATTTAAACTTGCTAACACTAAATCAAACACAGAGCCCTCAATTTGGCCAGATATTCATGAAAAAACAATCTTCTAAAGATCACTAATTTGTTTCTGTCTATACTGTCAGAACAAAAGCTGTAATATTCTGTCTGAAGCTTTATTATCCTAAAAATACATTATTTGTTTTATTTACTTATCTATAATACAGTAGATCTTCTGGCTTCATATGATGCTTCTGATTTTAGTCTTTATTTATTTTGTGTTTGTTTTGTTTTTCTAATGCAGAAAATGAGATGCTAAAAGTGCTGAATATTCTGCTTGGGAACCTTGGCATCCCTCTGCCCACGCACCTCTTTGGAAAGCTTGTGGGGTAAGATTTTTGCAATTGATCAAACTTCATCTTCTGTGGTATTCAAATGGTTTAGGAAAATTACTCTGAAGGCTAACTAGAGGGAATTAGGTATCAAAGCTGGAGGTATAGCCAGCCACCTTCTCAATTTTAGAAAAACATGGTTGTTGATTCAGTATGTGACAAGTTACTATTTCTAATCAAAATGATATCTAGTATGATTTTGAAACCAGTCACCAAAAATACCTGTTCAACTAGAAGCAATTCTTACTATATGCAAAGTATAATAATGTTTTTTTCAGCATGTAGTAATATATATGTGTACAGCTGACCACACAGACACAAAATGAAAGATGGGACAAGCTAAAAATCAATAGGCTTTGCAGGTAGAATTTAAACTGGGATGATGAATAAGTATTTGTATCGAGTGGGAGAACAAAACAGGCAATCTGAAACAGTAATTGGTATGAAAATACTAAAGATATGTAAGCAAAAATTTTATACAGGTATATGAATTTTCAGAGCAATATCCCTAGAAGGTACATTTAGAAAGTGGAATGGTACACTTTGAAAGTCCTATTACCTAGATAGAATCACTGAGATATTATGGGACTATTAAAAAGTCCAAGAAGGAAAGAAACAGGACAGTTAAACATCTTAATCACAATAGCCATTTAAAATAGGCTCAGACTTTAATTCCCTTTAGGCTGCTAATTGCATATCCACCTGATATCCAGCTCTGAAATTAGGCCTTTGTGTTCTTGATAAACTGGTTATTTAAATACTGAATAATATTACCGAAGGAACTAGGGCTGCTTTGCATCCAAAGGTTTCTTTTGACTAGATTAAATTTTCTTCCATCAAAGTGGAAAAAAAAAAAAAAAGAGTACATCTCCAATAGGTGAAATTTTTCTCTCTGCCAGTATTCATCCTTTCTCAGGCTAGGAACAAAAGACAAAAAAGTGTTGTCATTCACCTGATTCTAGGAAGCTTTTACAAAGAAAGGATCTTTTTATTTCCTGCAGCTTGTTCTGAGGTTGCTGCTCTGCCCCGTGTGGCTGCAGAGCTCCCTTCGAGCCCTGCGCTGGCGGGGCAGCAGGCGCAGCCAGCGCTCTGAGGGGCAACAGAATTAAAGTTTTTCACATGGCTTAAATTTTGTAACAAATTCAAGTGTTTGTGTAGGCATCACTGTTACACTAATGCTACTTAGACTCCCAGCAGTCTTTATGAAGATGCTGGAACACAGATAGGTACATCTTGTATATTTATTGTGATTCTTTTAAATACGTCTTTCTGTTGTTAAAAGGTTGATGTGAAATAATATATTTTCTTTTAACAAAAGTTAGCAAATTGCATGTGAACATGTGAAAAAAGAAGAATGCTACTTAAGACAAACACAGAAGCAGTCATGGAAAAGGACAAAATGTTGTGTATCCGTTTCCAAGTCTTTATATCTTAAAAACATTTAGGAAACCTGTCATCTGTCATCTTCTCTACAGTGGATTCTGTTTTTTCATAAATACCTAGGGATGGTATTTTTATACTTAAAGACATTTACTGAATTTCTTTCCTCTTGAAAGTTTTAGTTTGAAAACATAGATACAGCGGGAGAGATTAATAGTTTCAGTATCTATATTGTTCAGAAAAATAGGGTCAAGTTACAGTTGTTCATATCGCTGGCTGTCCTTAGCTTAACACTGTTTCAAGATAGTGTTGAAAGTTTTGGACTAAAAATATCCACTATAGCTGACAACTAAATGGAATCAAACCTATAAGGTTGTTTTATACAACACTGAAAGGGAAAGAAAAGCCAAGAGACCCAGACCAAGACAGAAACTTTCCATCAGTTGGCATAGCAGACTTTTAGATTTCAGGTCTTCAGTTTTATGTTTACTGCAGACATTAAATACATGCATGAGTGTCTGGAGAATATTACCAGTCAGGAGGCACACAAATAGATATGCCTTCTGGTCACCTAAAGGAAATTTTATAGCTCTTTACCTAGCCAGAGCTCTTTCTGGGGGAGGGCCAGAGCACAGCTCAGAGCTCTAGTTTTTGGACCTGTGACTGGGCTATGTAAGCTCAAATGTCTTAAAATTCATATTAAAGAAAAATGGGAAATTCATGGGGCTAGGAAAGAAACAGAATGCATTTGTTGAGCAGAAGCCAGCATGTACAGTGTAATGGTCTCTATTTTGAGACAAAAATGTAGTAAAAATCTGTGCAATGAATCTCATTCTGCAAGCAAAATGTGTGTTCAGAACTAAGCTTCTGTGATTTCCTTGTCCTTTGATATTATCTAACCTCCATTTATGCACTTTTGTTTCTTCTGCTGTTTTTGTGTGTCTCTAGCCCAGCTGTTCCTTCCTCATTGTTTTGGTATGTGGTGTAGGACTCAGTGGTCAAGCAAGACACGTCATCATGCTTTCCCATTGGCAAATACCTTTTGCTTCAATAACCACTTAAGCATCGAGCTCTACTGTTGCTTATTCTGATACAAACCCTAAGAACATGAGGATTTGTTGGGGCAAGGAAATGCGGTTGAGCATTATGTAATTTCATTGCCTTTATAAACTGTTTTTTCAAATTTGATCTTTGATGAAATAGAGCTACTGCTTACCTAGCTCATGCAAATGTTTTGTTCTTTGCAATGGTTTTCCTCACGATATCACCTTAAGAGATTAGTGTTATTTTCAAATGCTTTGATGTTCTGGGCTCACATCTGATCCTATGAAATGAATTTTCCAGGATGCAGGGGCTGATACACAAGGAACAATTTCTCACTCCAAGTGAGAACTCATTCCCTTAAATCAATGCTTGTAATTAAAAAATGTCAAGCCCATTCAGAGCAATTGCATGTGCTATTTGTCCTACAGAGAGAGGGGAAAGTTAATTCTCTCAAATGAACTGAATATGACAAATATTACTCAGGAGCTTATTGCTTATCTCAGAGATGCTTGGATACTACAGTGTTGAGGTGAAATACTATGTAAAATAGGAGAGGTTACTCAGAACTTGCAAGGCAGCACTGAAGTACCTGAATTAACTCTTGCTGAGAACAGTGTTTTCCCAGGATCAGGCCTCGGTGCATTGGATTCTACAACACACAAAGCTAAGGCATTCCACATGACAACATTGATATGTTGCATTCAATTGGCACTGACGCGTAAGAATTTAAGGACAAAGTGCAAAAGTGAGCTGTTTATTTATATGTGGTTTCTTACAATGATTTTCTTGTTACAAGATATTTTTTCCTCTCTGGCACATCAAGGAATGAGAGAACATGATGGCTGATATCAAGAGGATTTACTGGTTATATTCCAGCCCATGGATATACTCTAGAAACCGTAAGTTGAACCGCAAATCATAACTCGCAATGGAAACCATGGTACAAACCCATGGAATACAAACTATGGTTTTGTGTGGTTTTCTTAAAAGTTTTTTGTCTTGCTGCAAAACAGTATAATAGAAAATGTGATATTCTTTCTGCACTCTAAGGAAAATCAAAGATAGAATAAACAGCAAGTGGGGTTAAGATGACAGTTCATTGGCCAAGATGAGCTGTTTGCGCCAGATGAAATAATAACCATAGTGGAAACTGTTGCTATCTTAGTATAGGGAGCGCGTATCTCACTGGGGCATCTCAGAAGATATTTATTATATCAGAATTTTGCTGTAATGGTATAACAAGGATGTACCTGATCTTGCTTGGAGCTATGGCTCCCCGCTGGAAATGCATGTGCTGTTTTACAAACCCAGGGATTGGTACTTTCCTGATATATGTTTCTGGTTGTTGCATTGATATCTCTTTCCTATAACTGGAAAACACTTCCCTCTCACTCCCCTACTTTAATCCTGTAATTTCCTTCCTCTAAAGCATTGTTCTATAAATGAGAGATGTGTAGCTGGCCAAGGTTGAATTGCTACCCATGGTGATACCAAGAAATATCAGATGTTTGGACAGTGAGTTTTCTATGACTATTCAGGATCAAAAACTCAGCATTTGAATCACAAAGGAAACCTTCGCCTTCCCAGAGCCTGACTGGCAAGGAGATGGGGATTTTTATTTTTTTAACTATTCTTGAAAGTCTGAGGTGTATCTCACTTTCTTCAGTCCAGTGAGCATTTTCATTAGTTAACTCCCTGCTCTTTTAAGGGAGTAACGCATTGCTGATATGCCCTTGGCTCTTCTGGTTTCCCCCCTGCCACAGAGCAACGATGTCTGAAATTCTCATCTTGTAGTGAAAGTCCCGTTTGTTATAATGGGCTTAAGTATGTTTATGCAACAGTGTTCTCATGGATGCTCCTGTACTAACTGTTCCCCTTACGGAATTGACTACCTTCAGTGATGTGACCTGCTGCTATGTACCTGGAGGTAGCTGTTGTGTTGCCTTTTAGTTAGCTGCCTTGCTTTTCTTTTCCTGGTCATGCACTGAGTTTTGTTTCATTTCAGAAAATGGGGAGCAAGTATATGAAGAGGTATTTTTTACTGCTAACGTCACCACAGATGGGAGCACAGTTTCCCTGAGAAGTCTACTTTGCATTGATTCCACTAACTGCAGTGGGAGAGGGTATTTTCAGGAGTGTGTAGTCTGTGGGATTCAAACTCTGGTCAAAAAGATGGGGCTTGTGTATTTATATAGTTTTTTAAAGGACAATTACTTGTCTATTCTAGACCCATGCTCAGTGAGGCCACGCAGTTGCTGGGCCATGGTCTGTGCACATGAATCAATCTTTGTATATTTTGTCAGTTCCATACGAGTCAAAAACTTGTCCACAAATCTTTTGATTTGTCGCATTACAAAAGTCCCACCTTCGCAGCCTTATCGTAACAAAACCACCCAGAAGAATAAGAGTTGTAGGAGCAGGCCCTTTGTATGAAAACAAAATTCTAATATGTATTCTGCAAAAACTTTAGTAATAATATCCTGAATTATGCATACTTAAAAGGATTTTTTTTTTAGCATCCTAAGAAGAACTAATAGCAAGAAGTTAATAAAGCAAAATCATTTCATCTTGACAACCAGTTTTAAAAGTTTGCAAGCCACACAGTTTCTGTGTCATGAAGTAATATCCCAAAGGAAGTTGACAGATACAAATAAATCTCATCAAAACAGTAAGGAAGCTGCAACTGGTAATAACACTGGGGTGACTAAAAATCTTTATTATCTCTAGATCTAATCTTTATTATGTCAAGATTCTGTTGGATCAAACACAAATCAGAGGTAAATCCAATTTGACTTTAAATTAGTGGCTTTTGTGTGCTACAGGGCAAATCTGGTAATCTAAGAAAACTGAGGAAAAGAGGTTTTTTGTACTTTGAAAAATGCAGTTGCTGATTGTTGCAAGGTTTAAGGAAATGACATGGTTATCTCTGCTTCTGCTGAAATCTTTCCTATAGTACAATTCCAATGATCTGCTTGCTTTTGCAATCAGTCTGAATAAGACTGACTTTTTTTTTTCCTTTTTAATAATGAAGAAGCAGAATATGTAAAATACTCCATTGTATAAGACCAAATCAAAATATGTGACTGACTGTTTGACCTTTCTAAAATATTTAAACGCAGTGAGTAAATTCACTGTCTTTCCCCCGTCACTGATTCTTTGGGCCTACAAATGTTGAAGTGAAGATGAGGCTGATGCACAGTTGTCATCCGATCCAGAGAGAAGTCCTGTCAGAGCCCCACTGGGGAGAGACTGAAGGGTCTTATCATTCCCCCGAGTTAAGCTAAATCCATGACACCAAATGGAATAAATATAAGGTACAACAGTTGGGTTTCACCATCACCTCCTATCTCATGTCCATTTTCTTTCCTACTCTCCTCTTAGGGGTCTTCTTCTGACCTTTGTGTGTGTGTTTCCCTAGGAGGTGTGACTCAGCTGATAAAGGCTCTGGCATGTCTTGTTTCACTGCTATGAACCCATGACTAAAAGGGCAGCTAAAAGCAGCATTGTAATCATCAGATGCTGCTAGGAGTTTGCCAGGTTTTGGAGTGGTTGATAAGACCATGTGCTGGTCTGGTTTTTTCCAGGTGCAAATGAATTGAAAGTAAGAGACGCACCAGAATAGAAGCTCTTTTTTTTTTTTTGTTTTCTATTTTCTGTTCTTTTCTCCCAGTCACTGTGTGGACTTGTTTGCCTTACAGTACTGATTTCAGCTAACTATAGCTTTTGATCCCAGAGGGACACTTATTGCCCTCTTTAACACAAAGGAGAAGGGGCTTTCCCTTATGAAAACTTTCTCGAAAGACTGTGGGTAATGGCAGTGGAAAATGAAAACTACTTACTGTTCTGCTTAATGTGTTGGGTTTTTTCCCCCCCTTTTTTTCCTAGTTATTTAAGAAAAGAGTCAAAGCACTTTAATTTTTACTGTGAAACCAAATGGACATTTTGAAACTCTTAATCCAAGTGTTAAACACTGTCATATTCAAATAAACACTTTTCACTCAATTTCTCTACCAAAATGAACACGCTTCCCTGGCCATTTGGCAGAAAAAATTTTCTTGAGCTTTTGGGGAATGACCCAACCACTTGGACCTCTCCCTGATTGGTGTCCTACCCTGGATTTTGCATGAAACTTACTATGAAGACCAGCAGTTAACTTTGAGCTTCTGACTAGGAAGGACAATTTTCTTGGATACCAGCAAATGTTACATAATCTCAGACAGAAATCAAATGTGCTTATAATAACTTTCTCCCAGCCCTAATCAGAGACCAAGATGTCCTCCATCTGCAGGAAGCTCCTTTCATATGCTTTTTTTTTTTTTTTTTTTCAAATGGAGCAGACATAGCGCATGATTGAAGACTTTGTTCTCCACTATTTGGTGCATGGGCATAAGCATGCTACATAAACTTCAGGGATTCTGCTTTTAGTCTGGCAAAAATTAAAGCTGTGCATCATACCATATGTGATAAAACAAATAAGCTCAGCTCTGGATAAAGCTAGCTTTCTGTGCCTCTTCAAGTGGACTAAATAGTACTTTTCAGCTGCACTTGCACTTAAAATGGGCAGAGCTCAGAGGGGGTGGTTATGCAAGCACTGCAAGGGAAAAAAAATGCATGGAAATATCACTACAAATAGCTGCCTCCTTGAAATTCAGCATATATTTAGTTCCTGGGTTGTTTCTTTCTTTCACCAATAGTGAAGGATAATGAGCTTCAAGGACTGTGGGAACCTGCAATTGAAGCAGAACTGAGACATCTTGCAAAAACAACTTTAAAAGAACAATGGGGGATCACACTTGAGGGGAGAGGAAGTGCAGAATTACCAGTGTGACTACTGGAATGACAAAGCTTTATGACAAGACTTGTGAAATGCCCTCCTTTGTGCTTCTTCTCCTTGGCTAGGACTAATATGTCGTTTCAATCTTTTATCTTCCCTGTGAACAATTATTTTTATGAATTCTGAGAGCAGATCCAAAGTGCAGGGGCCACTGCACGCAAAAGTCACGGTTGTTTCCCCTGTAAGGGAATGACACTGAAATACAGCTGAGAAGCCCAACAACCAACCATTGCTCATACAAGCTGGGGTGAGGGCAGGATAAGCAGTAGCAGTATCACTGCAGAGAATAGTTATCCTAGAGCTACTATTACCTGTTGTGAGTGAAAGTTGTTAAACAGTTCATTCCCTTAGGGTCTTGCTTGGCTTTAACTAAAAATAAACTCAGCTGTCATTAGGAAAGATCTGCTATGTGGCCTAAACGGGAGTTTATCTTCTTGACCAGTAATAAAGGCACATTCCTGCAACATGAGAAAAGCCATCTTAGTTCTGTCATGCTTAAAGACTAATTCAGAGTGGATATTGCAGTTGGTGCTGCCATATTTGCACTGACAGTTCCATCCTCGCTTAATGTTAGTATATGTATAGTCTCATTATACCTGTGTGGTAAAACAGGTGAAGAATGATAACATCATGCTTTAGGACCACTAGGCAGGAACAGAAAGAGATTAGCAAATAATGTATTCTTGTTAGCAGGAGAAACAAAGAATCACGAACAAATTGTTGCCTTCTGTTAAATCAGCACAAACCTGAATGTCCCATTGTTAATTGTTTATGAGCTTGTTTTGATAGTTTCCTGCAGCAGTCAGCTCAAAATCTACTAATATTGTTCCAAAACATAAAATCCTTATTCTCTGCTGCTTTGTAGTGATATACATCTGGGTAACGTGGGTGTAAAATGTTATCATTCTGTTGTGGGAGAGCTTTACACCCACTTTTTGCTGGTGTTGATGACTACACATGCTAAGAGGCAAGCATGGAACCAAGACTTCAAAATAAAGTTCAATAAGCAGATTAGGCAGAGTTGTCAGAGAAATCTGAGATGCAGAGCTGCTGTAAATGCCAGAAATCATGATGTATTGTTGAAAAAGCAAATGTTAATTGGACAATTAAAATCCTCATTTACAATATGCAGAAAAGCCTGGGGGTTCTGCTATAATGTAAAGCTGAGTGTTTCAACTGAAACCACGCCTGCCTTGAAATGAAATGTGGAAATTTTACAAACCTTTGATTTCTAAGTGGGTGACGCTGCAACGCAGTTTCCCTGTCTGGCTTAGGAATATGGTGGCCTGTTAGAAATGCTGGAGCTGGATGGTGCTTCAGTCTTCCTGTGGTTTGAGAACAATTGCTCTACTTGGACTGAAACATCCTGCCCTGAGCTGGCCTTTTCATGCTGTGATTACTAGGAGGTTAGCTCTACCAAATTAGAATAATAAAATCTCCAAACTATTGAAATGACCTTGGTAACCTAAAGGAGAAGATGGTCTTAAGTGGAGTAGGAGTGATTTTCTTGCTTTTAATAAAATAAACCCATTCAGCTCAGAGTGACTCACTGACAGCACTTCTCAATGCTTACCTCATATGGTACAGTTCTTATGTGATTATTTTGCTCTAGCATAAGGAATACAATGTAGCGTCATATAAACATAGTTAACAGGCTGCACAATGTTTATTCATTTCAAAAAGAGCTGTGCACTAAAAGGAGTGAAAAGAAAAATACTGCAATATTATGGTTGATTTTAAAGATCAAATAAAGAAAAGCAAAAAGAAAGATGGGAAATACCCGATACGTTAAGTGATATTCACTTACTGTTTCAATGACTATGAAATTGGTCTCTGCTGTCAGATGAGCCTGGGAAGCAGGAGCACCCTAGTTAAGAATCTTGGGTGATGCAAAGAGAAAACAGTTCAGCTTGTCTGCGCTGATCACTCATTGAAATCCCCCTGCATATGAGAAGAATGGAACAGAATGTTAAAAGTGTTTTTTTAAATCCCATATTCTGGGAAATGTAAAGGAACTTTGCCTATGGAGTCAGTCTGAGCTACATGAAGTATGAACTGGGAGAGAGAACTGAACAGGAAAAATAAGGTCTGGAGGGAACTAGTACTCCTGAAAATTATGTGAACAATTCTACAAAATACTGACTAGACACATCTAAGATCTTAGTGATGGTACAAAACAATCCAATTAAGAGGTGGAAAATATTTTTGAAACAATGAATGATTAGTGTATTGTTGAACCTAACAAGAGTCACTGGGTTTTAAGCAAGATTAAAATAGAATTTCATACATAACAGGAGTACTCATTGTTACTACAAATCAACTATAACAAAGATTTTGAAATAGATACTCAACCAAGATCAGGTATTTGTGACTGGAAAGGAGGGGAGAATTAGACAGCTCCTGTTTGCATCAGTTCTTTGCTTGCCACAGATGGTGACCAGAAACTGAATTTCACAGATTTGAGGTCCAGTTTAGCATAGCAAACAGTATGTGTCATTAAAATAACAACAGCAAACCCTGAATCCTTCCTTTTCAGAATTCAGACTACTAAGCTTTATAGATTTTCATTCAGAGGCGTTTCTCCTTATTTTGTTCAGTAAGCAGTCACAAAAAAGATGCGGTTTCTAGATGAGGTGTTTTGAGTGCTACAGGATGAGATACTAAGTGCCTAAACAAAATACTTATGTAATACAGTTTCCTCATAGAGCTTCAGAACACAGTTTTCTTTTTAATTATAGGAGTAACTGAACCATAGTAAATATAAATCTTCTGCTTGAGCAAGAATGTCTTACGTACCGCTAATGTCTTGCTTTATTCTTAGTGTGTGATACAAGACTCCAATTGAGGAATTCCACTATTCCTTTATATTAACTATTGTTTTTCAATAAGTTATTCTATTTGTTTCTGTTTTACAATTGTGTTAACGAATATTTTCTTAAAATCCTATTAGTGACATAGACAATTGAATGTTGGTTATTTACTATATATCATTGTCCAGATGCTGTATCTACAGCAGTTAAGTGCTTGTTGTGACTGGAATGTAATCTCAGTGGTTTTGGTTCTGTTACCTCCATGGAGCTTTCGCTTCTTAATGGCTACAGAGACTAAACTTGAGTTAAGAGCCAAACATTTTTTTCCTCTGCATTACTGCAGTGGTGTTTAGATTTGTGGCTTTTAATGTCAAAAGGAAATTATAGCTCATGCATGCCTTTCCAGGCAGAGTAGCTCATGTAGAGGACATTAGAATGACTTAGAGGAAGTCTGGAATCAACTTATTATAATTACAAAGAAAAACAAATCCTTTACCCTGTGTAATTATCCTATATTTAAGAAATTAATAATTTACGGAGAAATCTGGGGGCCTGTGGTTTTACTGGTCTGCAAAATAATGGTGGGAGAAAATAGCATCATTACAGAATTCTCTTATGAGTATGTGGGGAATGTCTATTTTTTCCCTGGTTATCTTCACTGGTATTTATTGTGTTATATTATAACACAAGGTTACTGTGCTTATGTACAGTATTTAATTCTCATTCTTCTGACTCTGTCCCCCAGTGAAGGAGCAGAAACAATATTCTGTCACCTACCTAACACCACAGACATTACAAAAGCTAGTCTTCTACAGAAGTATTCTACAGTAGAAAACAAGTGTATAATTCTCAAAACTATGGCCTGATTTTTTTTAAACAATTATGGATAACAAATACATTACTAAACCACTTTGCACACAATTTTTTGACTCAAAAACTGTAAATTAATCAGCTGTTCACAGCAAACAGTTTGCCTACTAACAGCTGGAATCCTGTACTTGTGTTGTCACAATCACAACTCAAATGAGATGTTTCCATTATGACTAGCTATGGATCTAGGCTTTCAGTTTTAGTTCCTGGTGTTGTTTTGCATCTTGTGTGAATATTCAAGTCTTGGACTTTATGACCTTTAGATGAAAGGTAAGAATTAAGATATTACTGTAATGATATTGTGGTTCACCAGTTTAATATTTTTAATTAAAAGACCTTTAATGTTTCCCCCTTCTCTTCCTCCTTTTTTTTTTTTTTTAATTATTATTTTATTCTGGCAGCTTCTTCAGGCTACTACATCATTACCTCACATAGTACCTATGAGAAAAACACATTTCAGCTGCTGGCAGAAAGGATATGCAATTGGAGAATGGTCAATTCCAACTGAATTTTGTGTTGATTACCCATTTCTTTTATCACTAATATGTAATCATTTTAACTAATGTAAATATTTCCCCATGAAGTAATATTCTTTTCATTTTCTCTGAAGACACAAGAACTATTGGTTACTTCTCCAGAACTTGCCAACAACTTTCATATTTGCCAGGTAGTATCTGATTAATATCTGTAATGCAGAGAGTTCATTTTCTCCTAGCAGCAATTTCATGCTCTTCCCCATGTTTGTGCTGGCTACCCTTGTCCTTCTTTCCCCTGTGTACAACTGATTGTCTCAGCAGCCATGACAAAAACTATCTCCTCAGAACAAAATCAATGAAATTTCATTTTTTGAAAATGAAAGTGTGAAAAAAACTGCCTTCTCAAACAAGTTTCTTTTGAGATAGATAAATCTCTTAATAATGATTTGAATTCTTTAAGTTACAGTGTAGCACTATGGCTACTAAAATTTCTTCTAGAAAACTGCCTGTTTCTTTAGAAACATGACTAGAGTTGTTAAATATCACACGACTGGACTTTGTAGCAAAGGTTGTCATCTTAGGGACAGGAGATGAAGTCTTCTTGGTTTTATATGTTGTGCAGGTCTTTAGTGGAAAACTATACAGCAGATTGCTGGATGTTAATAATTAGAAGGAGGGATTTCCCCTTTTTTGTTCCAGGATGTTATTTAGGTACTCGGATATTAACTCATTGAGAATAAATCAGGAACACTGAATATCTAGACACTTGAAAAGATTTTGAAACATGTGGAAAACCTGATTATCTCCAACTATTTGCAACTGCATTGATTTTTGATACTGACATATGGTAAACATGAATTAATAAAATTGGAATTACCTTCCTCTTGCTTTCTTATCATTGGCTAAACACAAATAGAATTTCAATTTCAGGGACGCAAGCTGAAGAAAGCACCAACATACCTGTGTTTGTTAACAAAAAGGAGAGATTTGGATTTATCCTTATATACACCATAACCACATAGTAGTAGTGACATAGTGTAGTTATATAATGACATAACCTGTTACAAGACCTAGGAAACCAGGGAATTCTGTTTTGAGGATGGTATTATTTCATGTGCTCTTTAATACATACCAACAATATTCAGAAACATAATATATTAATGCTGCCAAGCAGACCAAAGGATTTAAAGAAAAGAAATCCCTTCAGAAAACTACTTCTCCTGGTTTTGTGCCTCCCAACAACTTCCAGTGAATTTATCAGAAAGTACGTTAGAAAAAAGATTAAAAGAGGAATAAAAACTCCAAGGAGATGGGAACACAAAAAACCCAAGCAAGCTATTAGTCCCTAAAATCTAAAACACAAGATCCATAGCTCCTTGTTAATGTTAATAATCCCAAACACAATAACGAAAAGAGAGATTAAAAGTTTTGAGCTTTGCCAGGAAGGATGCCTCACACAGCAACAGCTTCTTGGTGTAGGGTGGGAAGTGTAGATTTCCAGACTTCGCCACAGCCATGTTCCAGGCTACATTAGGCACGAGCTCACCAGCTACAGCCAAAAACACAAGGTAAAGTAACAGAGAAGATCTTAGAAACTGACTGTACATGTCCAAATGCAAAATGCAATTTTTTGGAAGGCTTTTCCTGTAATTAAGCAAGATGTAACGGGCTTGCCTTTGGTTTTGCTTAAAACCAAAGTTAGCATAAAAGAGGAAAAGCTTAACTGTCTGAACTTTATTGTAATACTGTATTCCTATGTAAATTCTTGCATATATGCTATTTGTAGAGAACAGAACACATACTTAATGACAGACATGCAATTAACATTTATACTGTATTTTCTGTGTTCAGCATATGCACTAACCAAAGAAAATGCAGTATATTATTGAACTTGGGTGGTCACGGTAAGCATAAAACTACATGATCTACATATAATTGCGCTTCCTTAACCTCTGCCAATCTGCAATAAAACCTCATTTTGAATTCAACGTGGAATTGGGTCTACTAATTTTATTCTTGTTGCTAAGTCACAGTTGGGACCTACAGTAGCATTTTACACTGGTTCCATTTCATTGACCACAGTGATGCGGATTTATGACATGTGACGGGAGATGCAATCTCTCTGGTTTTACACCATTTGGAATAACATGTTTTCAAGATTGATATCTGGCCGAAAAGTCTGACATGCTGTAGGAAAAAACACTGTGAGGAAGAAAGGATAGTATCTTCCCCATTTCACTCCTATCTGCATTATCTTATTGTATGCTTCTAAGAAGGAGAAAATAGTGTGGTAGTATATCCTACTAGGTGAAAACAAAAAGACACCTGGCAGTTCTCTTCAAGTTACTGAATATTGAATGTTCACAATAGTAGCTATTATTATTGTTATAGACAGCAGACATTGCTTGTTTTACAGAAATTATTATTTTGAATGTGTGCATACAAACATATCTATGCATCTTCTCCTAACATCAAAATAAGTTTCCAAATTTAGGTGATTAAAATTTATGAAATTAAAGTGCTAAAATTCTTATAGTAGTTTTAATTTATGTTCAGTTGAGAATCCTGCTGGGGTACCTCAGGCACCGTCACACTGGTGCTGCTGTATTGCCTGTGTATCACACCAAGAAACCTGCTTTTGGTGAAATTTGGTAAGGGCTTACTACTGATCCTCACAGTGCTGCTGCCTTGACAAACTAGGGCTGCAGAAGCAAGAAGCCCTTGCTGTCCAAAGGCAAAAGGCACTAAGTAAAGAATCTGTCCTTGTGATAATCACTAATATGCAGCACAGAGATGAGCAGATTTCAAATGGGATTTTAAGAACACAGCAGAACAAGGTAACAAAAAGAAGAGTACACAGTAAGCAGCAGGTGATATAAGATGGGAAAACTTCTGGACTGAAAATTTAAAAAACCACTTATAGGTTGAATGGAAAAGAAGCAGACATACTACATGCATGTCGTTAAGACAATGAGTTAGCTTAAAAAAATATATAATTAGAGCTTCTAGGGAATGACAATTTTCTTACTAAAACTTTTTGTTAATCTTCAGAGGCTTTGTTAAAAACACTAACTTCACAAATCAGTATGGGATTATTTTGGCAGAAATAGAAACTGGGTTTTTTTCTGCATTTTTCTGTGGAAAGCATAGCAAGTTGGTGACAAAAATCTTCACGCTTGTGGAAAACAGTGGGCTTAATCAGATGTAACGTAGATAGAAACTGAGCATGTAAGAGTAGGGAACACAAAGTTAACTGCTACAGGGTCGACTGGCATCTTCAACTTTGGGACTGGCAGTCCTGTAGCAAAATGCCCTGTTCTTCCACACCCACACACAAAAATGCAATTCCACTGAATTCCGCTTGCAAATACCAGCCATACAGGATGTTTACTCTTTTAGTTTTCCCACTAGTTTACCTAAGCAACAATTCTGCAAACTTCACATTACTTCTTGTTATGATAAAAAGTATTATGTTATTTCCACTTAAAAACAATCAGTTGTTTTTAATTATTCAGTGCAATTAAGCATAACTACAGATTACAAACTAACATCAGACAAAGAGCATTCCTTTTAAAACACACCACCACTCCAATACGCTGAACATTTCGAAAACTTTCCTGATTTTTTCACGTGGGTAGAGTAAGCCCTTGTGTCTTGAGTGGAAAGGGGAGAGGCACAAGACATTGCAGCTGGTTGATGTGGGCAGGTAACGCAGAGGAAGTCAAAGCCACCTCCATGGGTCAGGAATTTACTTACCTTGTTCAGGCATTTTTGTGTGTGTGCTCATTTTATATTCTATGTATATTTGAAAACTATATTTAATGCTCATTTTGCACATGTGTGCATATAATATCCTATGTATATGGTGTATGCACATATGAATATTTGTCCTTGATGAATAATTTAACAAGAAGCCATGCTTCCAACTACATTTTAACTTTATCAACCTGTTCAGAAAGTTTCCAAAATAATCTTTTATCTTTACTACTTTTAACTTTGCTTCCCAAGCAAATTAAATTATGTAGGCAGGTGTGGTGTCTGTCTCTCTGCTACTGCAGAATATCTTTCAAACTAACTGATAAATTCCAGCAATTTAACAGAGGGCTAATAGTATCATGCACGTTCCTAGCTGTTTCATGAAAATGAACGCATAGGTAAAGAAGGTACCAAAGAGTATTATCTGCTGTCTGAAAAACTGCAGCATATATCTCACTCATCTTAGACATCAACAAACCTGCATGGTAGAGAAATATTACTGCCTCAGCATGGAGGAGCTTCAGCTGGAATTTGCACCTTGCTAAACACCAAGGAGTCTAATTATGCTCCAAATCTATAAGGAACCAGGTATCATCAGTTCCACAGTTCTTGGAACAAATTGCATTACATCATAATGTTGTACCAAAAGCTGTACAAAATGTTTCAGCCACTGGTGTTACAGTGGACTATTTATAGGTTTTTCTCTTTCTTTTCCTTATAATGTCCTTGCTTTACATGCAGCAAATAAAGCAGACATCTAATCAACTACTCACCTTCAAAGCATGATGGAAAGTATCCTGGATGTTCTATGATCTAACCAAGACCTTGGTCCTGTAGAACCATGTGAACTGAGCTTTATATCCATATGGAATACCTTAGCAAATTGTTGTCTTGAAACTGACTTGTTTTGGAAGTGAGGTAAAGGCAATTAGATTTGTTCAGTGCATCTTCATGAAACCTAATTTTTTAAAGTTATCCAAACGCAGGACTTTCCCTTGTAATAGGGGTCTGTTTCAAGAATTATAGAAAAATAGAATCATAGAATGTTTTGGATTGGAAGGGACCTTAAAGATCATCTAGTTGCAACCCCTCTGCCATGGGCAGGGACACCTCCACTAGACCAGGTTGTTCAAAGCCCCATCCAGCCTGGCCTTTGAACACCTCCAGGGATGGGGCATCCACAACTTTTCTGGGCAACCTGTTCCAGTGCCTCACCACCCTCATGGTAAAGAATTTCTTCTAATATCTAATCTAAATCTCCCCTCTTTCAGTTTAAAACCATTATCCCTTGTCCTATTGCTACACTCCCTGATAAGGAGTCCCTCCCCATCTCTCCTGTAGGCTCCCTTCAGATAT
>VXAK01003643.1:108874-119848 GCA_013399435.1 Arenaria interpres | reverse complement strand
TTCCCGCCCGCCGGTGTGTTCGCGTACTGCGGATACTAACCGAGCAGCCCTCCCCGGCTTAAAAGCTGCAATCGCGCTCCTTCTGCAAAAATGGAGTTGAACTAAAAAAAAAAAATAAAAAAAAAATCAAATCACCTCTCCCACCCCCCATCCCCTCCCCACCAAGGTGCCCACTAACTTGCAGGCGTTCTCTTCGCTAAGCACGGACTAATACCTTCTTTTTTTCTTTTTCTTTTTATTTTTGGATGTGAGCATCCTTTCTTTACTTCTGTTTTCTCCAGTCCGAAGCATGTTAAGGCGCTAGAGCATTTCTTGCCTTAGTTTAATTAACACATCGGGACTGCTGCATTTTGTGCTCATGTGGGTTATTTTTCTTCAAGCAATGCTTTTAATTTGCCTTCTGGGCCGTCTCCCAAGTGCTGTTTACATGCACAATCCTAGCAAGTTTTGCAGATGGGCATATTTGAATGGTGGTGTACGCAAACCTTGTCACAGTTTGAGGAAAAATTGCTAAGACATCTGATAAGTAGAGCTAAAACCACTGAGGCTGTAGGGTAAAGCTTAGCTTCCTTTTTATTTAGTACAGTCTGATTTAGAAAGTGTTCGTGATCAGTGTCTTGTAAGAAAATACATTAAAAAAAGGAGGGGAAAGCAAGGCGTATCATGTATGTGAAGCATATTCCTGTGCTGTTTGCAGCATTGTGGCTCCTGGATCTCAGTCATCTTTCATTTATTTCAATCAGAAACCATCAAATAATAGATATACATCCTTTTATTCTCTTTTTTTTTTGTTGATTGTTTGCTTGAGAATTCTTAGAAAATCTGGTTTTACAGTGAACACAGCTGTTATGCAACACTGGCATGAAGATTTTCAACTTTTTTTCCTCTCAGCATTACGCGACTTCTGCTGTAGTGTTGTCTAACACCTAAGACAAAACAGAAGAACACTTATTTGAAAGACAATTTGTCATCTCAATCTATGAGAGTTTTATTACTAGTATTTCTCACTGGTAAACATTTTTTGAAGCCTTGTACGATGGCAGTCTTACTGCAGGTTTGAATGTTAAGCTTAGCTCATGGAAGGGCTGTTATCTGAATGCTTAATAGGGAAAGAGAAGCAATGAGCATGCTAATACTGCTCTGCACATATACAGTAATGTTAAGCTACAGCACCTGACAGCAGCAGCCCGTTATGTAAAACAGCACTCCTGATAATGTGCGTCAGGCTTAATACAGATTTGGCAAACCAGCCTTAGACAATACTTTAGAAATTTTTAGAATGTTGTACTGGTGGTGAAATGACCTTGAATACGGTAAACTGAGTCACAAGGGAGGCTTTTTGTATACTGAAATTAAAAAGGCCTGAGAAATATAATTTTCAAGTGAAGTTTTGAATCTGTAATCTGTAGTTGTATGTAGGTAGTGATTTTTACTCCTCTTTTCCTTCCACTCTGTCAAAGTTATGAACATTTCTTGGAAAAGTCAGGTGCTTTAAGACATATTATCAATGTAGTTTTCCTTCACCTTATTCTTAGAAAGTTTGGATTAGTATTCTCTAAAGCTATTAGATGTACATGGCTTTCTGAGTGGCGTTGATAGAAAGCACTGGAAATTCGATATTACCTGGTAATTGCTGCAGTTTCTCTTTTTAGTTATTTATTTTTAAAAGACTAATTAGGGACAGATTCAGAAATGGTTTGATAGATTAAATAGAACTTTTCAAAGAACATCTTGTGCAAGCGAAAAACCTTTCTATGCTTTGAATACCTTAATGGTGACATCTGTAGGCCTACTACATGTAAACAGCACTCTTCATATTTTCTTCTGATAGGAGCTATAAAATTGTGGGTTCTCTTTCTGATGTTTCAAAATTACTGTAGCATCTTTGGAGTTTACCCTGGAATGTAAACACAACATATTGTTTTTAATGTTTTAATGTTTAAAGAGAAATAAGAGATTTTATTCAATTAAAAAAAATGTCTTTATTTGCATTAAGGTAATAAACTGGACTTGTATTTGCCATCTACATGTTCATTGGTATTTTCGTTTTCCTTTCCTCTTCACGTATTCCTGTTTGCCTAATGATTTGTCACCTTCCTTTGCATTTTTTATTTTATTTTATTCCCATTTTTTGGTAAGGTGGTGTCATGCATTTCCTCCTACAAAGTTGCTGCTAGGGTGGATTTCTGTTTCTTTTGGGAATGATTTGAGTTTGATATGTTGCTTTAGAGAAGGAAATGTAACTTGTTAATGCCCTGGATGTTAATGCCCTGGATTTCAGTCCTTACATTGTTTAAGATAACTACAGACAGCTGGAATTTAGCTCTGTGCTATTTGATTCTCCTCAAGGAAATCTTATATAGTCCTGTGAATGACATGCTTCTTCACAGACAGGGGTCTACCTCATTACTGTGCTGAATACTTGAGGTAGAGATGACCTTGTGTTATGTGTAGCCTTTTTTAGGCTTCGATACACGTTCTCCTGACTTCTCCCACTGAATGCACACATGCTGTGCAAGAGGAGTGAAGAGGAGCAAGTATCATGATCTTGCTTTTATTAGTTGTTGTGTGTCTGTGGAGGACTTCTTCCCTGTAGAGGATTTTTCTTTTTTTTTTCTTTTTAATATCAGAAAGGAGAAAGATGCGTACAAAATAAACTTTGTTTAGTCTTCCCATTCAAGAACCTAAAACATTTATACTTAGTACCAAAATACATTGGGGTTTGTTTTTGTGTGGTGTGGTTTTTTTTTTTTTTGTTTGTTTCTTTTTGTTCTGTTTTGGTTCTTTCAGGATGTGTAATTTGACCAGAGTGAAAATAATTGAGAGTTTCAGGAGAGAACAGAAAATATTTTTGTCTAAATGCAGAGGCTCCTCCCATAATGCATACAAGCAAGGACTGGTTTTGGTTTGTTTTTTAATGGTGCAGAACCCTGCTAAGGGAAGGCCTTTGTGTGGAGTGGGGTGGCAAGCTGATGATAGGATTAAAACAATTGCAGTATTTCAACAAAACACTGCCTATGAGTATCCCTTATATTCCTTGTGTTAAAGGTGTCCTGAATTTTGGGAGCAATATGTACCTAAGACTGATGAGAAATATATAATTATTTGTTTTTGGGATGTTCCTCATGCCAGTATGTATGGTTTTCTGGAGTTGTAGAGTTTCTGAAATTAGAGGCAGGTCTTCTTTTAGATGTTTATGACAGGAGACACCACCAGGACACGCTAAAGTAAGGCAGACAGGGTTATGGTCTTTCTCAGTGTCCTCTGAGACAATGAAGACTACCATGCCTGTCAGAAATCAGAAGCATGATCAGTGCAAGCAGCACGTTTTCCCCAACTCCGTCGAGGTTGTCATTTCTTTCTTTTTTAAAAGACTGGAATGCTGATGTTCCACTGCACACTCTCTTCTAGTGTTTTTTTACTTGTTTAATTAGCAACTTGCAGTAAAATAGAATCTTTTATGTGAGCATATTCTGTGCTGCTTTATTTTCTACATGAACTAAATTTTTCTGAGTGTGACTGTCAGATGAAAGTGTAAAAGTACTTTCCAACACTGGAAAAGTACTTTTAAATGAAATTAAATGTTATTTAGGATTCATGTTTGACATGAAAAAGATTTTATTCGCTCAGTGCTGGGATTTAATACTTCTGATAATAAAAGAATGGAGTTTATGGCAGAGAAATTTTTTTCATTCTGAAGCGAAGTATGTAATGTGGTCACATCTCAAGGACAAGGAATTCTGTGATTCCAGAGTCAATTCTGTTCTAGGTATTTCTTGTTATGGCACCATTTAAACAATTAAATGTCACTTTAAGTGTGACTTAAAATCACATGCTTAGATGCCATCGTCAATGAAGATTCTGTGGAACTGGAGGATACAAAAGGAGCCTGGAAAAACAAGATCTGCAGATTATTGTAAAATAAGTAACTAAACTAAAGAAGAACTGTTATGTGAATCTCTCAGTGAAATATAATAGATATTTTATTTATTTATTTTTTTATTTCCCCCAAGTATCCCTCGATGCTTCTCATATGCTGCTTATCTTTAAAGGGGTTGATCAAAATATGTTGGATTCCAGTAGCTGCAATCATCAAGCATACAAGCACGGCTGCCAGAATGCACTGAAGAAAATGCTCGAAAGCAATCTTGGATATTAGGAGGAATTTTAGAAGGAAAGAACACTAAAAAACACTTTGGCTGGCCTTGTTTATTTTAAAAAGTATTTCTTGTACCTGTCAGTGTGTGACTTCTAAAGATTCACCAGGGACTGGCACAAGAGACCACTGTTTAACAGCTCATGTGGGTGATGGCGTGGCTGAGATTGCAGCATTTGTATCTTCCTCTCTAAGGCACTGCACTGCAGTACACATACTGAATATGATCTCAAATTCTATTTTGGAATTGAACTGGACAGGCTGTTTGTAGTGAAAGGGTTTTAGCTAGGACATATAGTCCATTTCTTATTTGGGAATTACGTGTGAACATTTTATATATAAAATTTTTGATTCCAAAGTTGTTTGACAAACGTTTTATACCACCATTAAAATGGTATTTCTGGAGAAAATCAGTTGTCTAGTCTGTGTACTATCTTGTTCAGTGTTTTGCATCTGGAAATTGTCTTTATCGGATGTGTGAGAAGGAGGCTGAGGAAGCTCTGTAGCTAATAGTTGGTTCACCAGGGAAGTTTCTTGCTTGTCCTGTGAGTTGGTTGACTAATATTCTGAGACAGAGAGCTGCTTTTCCTTTCAGTGTGTGAGGATGTTTTGATGCATGGTGCTCTTTAGCATTGTGAAAGTCTGAGGAAAATATATATAACAGTCTGTAAAGAGAATTCTAGTTAATTTTTGACCCAAGATTTAAAATGGTCTTAAGAGCTATGTCTGCCTTTCACTTCTATACTTGAATGCTGCATTGTTACAGGCATGTTGTAAAGGTGATTTTCCTGTTACATAGCTGTGTGGAAAGTGCACAGGATCATTGTAATTCAGGAAAATACACTAGTCTTTCTCGCACAGGATGTGTTGAAGTATTTCTCTGAATCAAGGTAAAAGGAAAGTGACTATTTGGGGAAATGCTGACAGCGGGCTGCATTCAGGAAGTATATTATTAAACTGAAAATACAGAGATCTTTTTATTCTGATTTTTATACTTACTGGTGCTTTATTTAAAACTCCGAGCTAGTTTTGGGTTTGTTTTCTGAATTACACCTGGGCTTTTCTTTAAATTTCCTGAATTGACTGAAAAAGAAGACTTGGCTTTGTGTGGATGATAAAAGTCAGAAACTGCACATATATTCCTATACTTCCTAATAAAACTTAAGTTGCATAAGTTTGTTTTGTTTGATGTCATGATACTGGTACATAAATAACCTGTGAACTGTAAAGTGAACACGTTTTATCAGGGTGAATGGAAGAATTTTAATTTCTCTTACTGTGGTTGTTGCAATTTTAATAATGATTAATGGAAGAAGTTGGGAATGTATTTTCTACATTGTAACTATATCATTCTTTTTTCTTAATTTATGCACAAAAAGAGTAATATCAAATGAGTAAAGACTCATTAGCAAATACTTACTTGCAAATGCTATGCAGAAGTCTTTTTATGTAAGAATTTTTAATTCAGAATTTTGGTATTGATTGCAAGTGGACGGTTCCCCAAAAGAATAAATTCTTAATACAAGTAATTTCTAAGGTTGAGTGGGTAATGGTTTCCTGCTAATACTATTCTAGGCTTCATCTCTGAAAAAAAATGGTCTTGTCTCTTGTAAGGAAAGTTCTGTATCTCTTTAGTGGGAACTTCTTATTGGCATAAAAAAACTGTCAGAAGCTGATTTCTGCCTTGATAGAGCTACTTGGTTTGAATTTTTTACTAGAACATTGAGTGTAGGGTAATAGAGGCAGTAGCTAACAAATTACATTATCTGAACACCTTGATTTTCTTACATTTTGTCCAAATTCATGCATATGCATTGTACAGATGGCTATTTCATTTGGTCATTTTCATTTCCTTTTTTGGAATCTACTTGCATTCACAACATGAATTCTTGACATAATATTAATGTTACTCTGAAGTAGGAGGAAGAGGGTATGATTTTCCTGAAGAACAAGAGCTAAAAACCGAAAAAAAACCCCACCCCAAAACCAGTGAAATGACTTGAAAAGTAAAAGCCAGGGCAGATTTTTAGTCCTACGATTTGTCATTGCTTTTTCTCATTTAGACAAGGAAGCTTTAATAGACACTTCTATAGAATGTCGCAAATAAAATGATAGAAACTTAAGAGTAATACATTTTCTTTTAATGAAAGCTGAAATGTGAATCCTGTTACTTTGTCCTTCAGACAGCTTGAAAATCCCCATTTTTAAACCTTAACCGTTGTCAGGTGGAAGTGAAAACAGAGCATTTCAACTGGTATAACTGTGTCGATAATTATACCCTGGAATTTCTCCCAGTAGCAAAGTAACAGTAGCCTGGCATATTTTTCTGTCTCTAGTCTGTATTCTGCTAAAGACTTATACTGTGTTTTTCAAGTGTCCTGCACTTAAGCCACGTCTGGCTGTGTTGTCTGTGCTGCTCTGGGAATGAAAGGCCTCTGGAAGAGGCTGCCTGTTGCCTGATGCATCTCAGTAAATGAGAAAGGGCATGAAGGAACTAGTTTATATAACAATTTAAGCATTTTAAATGCAACCACAGCAATGCAGAGTTTACCACAATATTGTGTGCCCATCAGGGGCACAGCAGTGGTATTTCTCTGCTCTCATTGGAACAAATAGAGCAACTTAAGGGCAGACGCTGCCTGCAACATCATCACAAAAAAGGTCACCCCAGTTTCCTAATGAAGGCTAGCAGGAAGTCTCTTGTGCTTTTACTGCAGTGTGGTTTTATGCTGCGCTCCCTTATGAATAAGCGTGAGATTCGTTAACTAATTATGTATTCACTTATGAAAGAACTCTTGCTTTTCTTTGTAATTTTTTACATAATAATGGTGATGTAACTTGTTAGGTGCAAATATATTGCTGCTGCTAGAGCCAGATGATATATGCTACTCAGCTATAGATTTGAACAGATGTATGTTTGAGGCATATACTGTAATTTAATAGAAGCTTTGTTTAGCTTCCCAGAATTGCTTAATAAAAACAAACTAGTATCTATGTGTCTACTGTTTGGAAAGTGAGAGATGTGACAGTTAAGGTGTCATAACGTGAGCTGTATTAACTTATTAACAGTTGCAATTTCTGTTAATGTAATGCTATAATGGTCAGTTTTACAGTAATGTTAATGTATTTATAGGAGCACTGGCACTAGCAGCTGCATTGAATTTCAAATTAAGAGATGGGTTCACTCTTTCAATGTTTATCATAGTCAGGAATGACTTCCTTATAATTACCATGTGCTTGAAGAAGATTGGAAATAGAATAGATTACCCCAAGTAGACTTCCCAGAGGGACTCTGGCAAAGTTTACAAGGTATCATTCTGTTAGAGGCATGGATCAGGTAATTTTTAACATGTGAGACTTGTTAGTGCAGGACAGGTTTGTGTGTGGGTGTGGTTTTTTGTTTTGTTTTGTTGTGGTTTTGTTCATATTCTGAACACTGTAGGACTGCAGAGAAGGGTTAACAAGATCATTACATTTTATGAGGCAGCTTCTTGGAGGATTTCAGAATAATCAGTGCTGTGTAACAACATACTTCTGTTACCTGATTGGTTTATACTTGATTGTGGGAAATAAGATCTGATGGGTATTAGCTTGGCAGAACCAAATGCTGAACACTGGCATTGTCCTGCATAGGAGGCAGAGGACCTGTCTACTTCTGTGAAAATTTCTTTGGAATCCTGCTGTGAAAACTGAGTGCACTGCATTTGAAGAATGTCCCTGCTTAAATCCGTCTTTCAAAGGAATGATGGAAGGAAGCAACCCAAAATCTGCATTGGCTGGCTGTGAGTTTTCCTGGGGATTGCCAGAAAGTGGAGTTGTATTGATGGAATCAAGCCAGAAACAGCTGTCTCTTACAGCTGTATTTCTTCCTTTCAAACCAGGCAAAGCTGGAAAAAGAGCAACTAGCTGAGCTTTGTGTGGGATGCATTCTTTGGTTTCATCAAAGGAGAAAGAGGAAGGTATGCTGAATATGCCATATAATTTCTCTTGGATGAACATCTTCCATTCCTGTGACAGCTAAGTAGAATTCCTTATATAGGAATTTAGGTGGAGGAATGAAAGGAATTTGAAGAGTATTCAAAGTTAGCCTAGGTAATTGGATAGATCTGCTTGGGATTCAGTAAACTACTGGGTAGATCACTTCATTTACTTATAACTGATCCATATTGTACATCAGGAATGTAGCCATGATGATAAATATTTGAAAATCACCTATGGTGTGGTTATTTTCTAGTTACAAAGTGGACTAATTTAATTAGAACTAGCACAGGCATGCTAAGAACAAGCTAGATGATTAAACTTCTCTGTATGGACACATGACCTTCACCTTGAAGCAGTCTTTGATCAAGCATTTGGTTCCAATGGTGACAGTAGCCACCTAAATACCTGTACAGATGGGTAAGAATCCTTTAGCCCTATAACAGTTATGAGAATGCTGTGTGGTTCTGTCACAGAGGGTTAGACTGAAAGTAAGCGTCAATCACATGACTTTATACTTTTGACTGTTTTCTGTGCTTTTGTGGAGTAGACTTTGCAATGCTAATGCATAGACAATGATGTGCATTTACATGGTCTTGTTATGAGTACTGGGGAGATGGAAAGCACATCACCTTTTCCATGCAACAGAATAGTTAAAAAAAATTCACAATATGTGATGCAGGGAAATACTTGGGAAGAGTGAAATGGAGATGGAGAGAACCTTTCTTCTGGTGTTACAGGTAATTTAATAGCCCTTCATTGCTAAAGAGTTGGATTAAATTTCTTATAAGCTTGTATTAAATAAACATGGGGCTTGTTTTTTTTCTGCCCTAGTTGGTGCTTATGAAAAGCAAAGACTTGTGTCATGATTTGACAGGTACCAGCAGACAACTGAAGGAACCGCAGTATCATGTTCATGCCGACATGAAGTGGTTCATTTTTAAGAACTATCATAGCAAGTGTGGCTGAAGAGATCTAACCCTTCTAATGAAGGAACTGATAGAGATAAAGGGCTGTGCAAATAATACTGAATGAATTTTCAGCACCAAAAATGTTAATAATGTTGCTGGAGTGTCATTGTTGAGGCAAAGAACCCATGAAGCAGCACCATCACAGATCTAAACAAGATGGTAGAATAGTAGGGATAACCCAGATAAGAGTTGCATTTATTGTTGCGTACATAAGAATCTGGCTAATTTCATCCAGTCTTAGAATTATGTATCAAGTCCTTTAGAAAAACTTGTCAGCAAAAAAGCACTAGTCTAGTATTTAGTAATTGCAGGAGGATGATAGCTACATAGGTAAATCAAGAAAATACCTGAAATGCCATAGGTGTTCCATCACTGTTGTCTGAATTTCTGTAGGGTAGGCTTATGAATTACTGATTCACATACTAAGATGTTTTTGAGTAGGTCTTAGCATGGTAATCTGACTGCTTGGTCGGGTATGTCAGCCATTATTTAGTCCTGAATCACTTTTAATATCTCTAATGTAGTGAATATGCATTTTAAAAGGAACTACTTTTGATACCAGTATTTTGATGGAAGAAGAACCTTAAAGCTTACAAAAGAAAGGATTGCAGAATAATTCATCAGTGAAGGCCTGATCTGCATTTTGAGCTGACCAGGGTTCTTGTAGAAACACTCTATAAATAAACCCTGGTTTGGTATGAGAAGGTTCCTGAAATGCTGTAGAATAATGCTGTTGTGTTTTGGATAGTTTCAGAACATTACTTGCAATGTCCATTTCTGAAATCTGTTAGCAGTATCTCATACAAGAAGAGTACTGTAATTTCTCTGGACTCTGTCTTCTGGTTCATTTGAGGTTGCTTTTCTTCCGACATTCAACCTCTGAGTCCAAAACTTCTTGTTTAATTTCTCTCAGTCTTCCTCTTTCTTGTCAGAGCCACTGAGATCCCTGTCTTTTGGCATTGGACTTGATTGCTTTTCCTAATTTAAAGTCGGACACAACTTCAACCTAAGCCTGTGGCAGAACTTGCTGTTGTTTTTAGTTATGTATATAAGCATTCATTAGAATTGGTAGAAGGATATATTCCTGGAGGAGGGCTCTTAAATTTAGAATTTTTTTTTTTCTTTCTTTTTTTCTTAATTTCTCTCTTGAATCTGACAAAGAGCAAGGTCAAGGTTTTTTTTTTCTTCTTCCCCTCTGAGAACAAGAAAAAAAAAGTGTTAAAAATGTTGCATCAAATTTACTGAGTAGGAGAGAGGTCATCATGAGAACTTCCATCATATGTGCTTCTGCGCATCATTTATATTGATGTGTGATTAGTCCGTATTTTCTTTCTCCTTTTCCTTTGCATGCTTGACCTCTGGAAAGTTTAGCTCATTGGGCTGAAGGTGTCCAAAATCCCTAATTTCAAATAAACAGAACTTATCTAGAAAGGGAGAAGCATGGAATGTAGGAGGGAGGGTTGTCAAATCTCATAGGTGAGCTTTGTCATAGGCACAGCATGTTGCCTGGCTTTTCCCCAAAACAAAAAATATGCTTTTGCTTAGGAAGTGTAATACAACTAGACACAAAATGAAACACTTCCATTTTTGATGGAGTGGGAGGAGGAAAATGAGTAATTAGGTAGTGAGAATTAGGTTTTCATGTTCCTAGAGGTGAATGGAGGTATCTTTTTCTAGAGGAAGCGTGTGGCTCAATTCAATAAAACCTGTATATCTGCATTTTTAAATACTGAAATATTTACACCCATTTACTTACTACAGCCAACTGAGATTGTAGGTATTTTTTTTCCTTCTGATTAAGGGATACCTGTCTTAATCTACTGAAAATTAAATGAATGTGGTTTAAAGTTATATCAAGCTGCAATGCTG
>VXAK01003643.1:95498-108816 GCA_013399435.1 Arenaria interpres | reverse complement strand
TTTCAGGCATTTCTTTATTCTGATTATGTCAGAAGTAATGTACTGCTCTTTTTTTTTTTTTATTTTGAGATTTCTAGCTTATTTGTATGTCAGCTGCAATTGCAGCTGAAGTCTCTGAATTTCTTCTTTCCTTATACTATAAATCCATTAGTGAAGCTGAATTAGACACTGTTTCATCACCATTTTTTTTCATTCTACTTTCTGTTCTACAGTTTATTTTTTACTTGACAGCTGCAAAGTTAAAAGTGACAAAAAGCTAATCAGTGACAATATTCTTCCCTTCCAAACCGATTTGTTTTGTGGGTTGCCCCTTTGGCTTGGTAAATTACCTCTCTGCAGAAGTCCTATGCCTGACACAAGGAATTGTTTACTCTGGCCCTCTCTGCAGAGGAACGTTCTGCTGACTCTGAGAAAACCTCTAGGTGAGCGTTACTGTATCAGTTTTCTGGAGCTTTAATCCTGTAAAGTAATCCAATTAATATAGTGTGTGAGAGATGCTCAACCTTCAGAACTTGATGGGGGAGATTTGTTTCCATGCATGGTGTTTGCAATTCTGTTCCCACAGGAAGGCCTTGCTGTGCTTTTTTACTAACAGAAAAAACTAACGTGGGTCAGAACATACATTCAATGAAGGAATGAGTTGAATTGGGTAGTGAACTGTGTGGGAATGAGAATGCTAACAAAGTTACTTCTTTATGTACCTATGTGACTTCCTGTTGATGAGTGAGGTTTTTTATGATGATTTATGTCTGTTACAGAATTACAGTTTGACAATTGGAACCACATCTAGAGCTTGGGAAGCGCACTTTGTTGTAGTAAGTTCTTATTCAAAAGTTACGGTTTATTATTATAGTGGTTGTACCCTAGTAATATGTTTTATTGGGAGTGGCAGAGAAAACAAGGAGGTCTGTGGGTGAAATGGGTTTGTAGCCTTCTTGTATATCTTTAAACAGAGCGATGAGCTGAAGAAAATCCTTATATTTATTTCAAAATTTCTACCTGGATCTCATTTTCTCTGCTTGAGGAAGAAATTGTCTTAATGAAAGAAATACATAAAACAGGAAGGCTGGTATAATAATAATATAATATAATAACCTTGTTAAAGGTTATTTTAATAGCAAAAGGATAGAAGAAAATAGAGTACAATTTTTTTTTTTTGGCCAGAAGTCTAAAAACAAATTCTGTATTACAAAGGCTGCTTCATGTAAAAACCTGTCTCTCTTACCTATTGTTTAAATTATATTGCAATGAGAATGTAAATTAATTAACTTTAGTATAATATCTAGTAGAATAATCTGCTCTGCATCCATTAGAGATTTTAGGAATCTATTTGCTGGGCCATGACTGCAAGGGTGTCTATATGGCTATGTATGTCTTCTTACAAGTCTGGTTCTGTTCTCACTGACGTTAATATCAAACCTCCTCTAGATTTTAACTTGAACTGAATCATACACTAGTAGCGTTCTGTGCTGTCGTATATAACGGCCCAAATGTGTTGAATGCATATCCTTGCCTACCATTTTAAGTGCAATTAATATTCGTCTTGCTCATGCACCAGAAGTGTGTGAACTGGGTTTTGCACAATTACTTTAAAAATGCGTATGCATTGCTAACTGCCCTTAAAAATATTTACATCTAATTATTGGTAAACCATTACAATTTTGCCGCACAGATGTACTGTCTTGTCCAAATCGGCAAAGGTAATAATCTCTTCTATGTTCCTCTTTTCTGAGAAGAAAGCTAGATTTTTCTTTTTCTGCAAATCTCTCTGAGGTCTTTGTTAAGAAGCTGACTGTCGTTCTTGCAGTGTACCATTTGTAATTTGTGTTAAGTGTGCTTTTGCTGTGTCCAGCATAAATTTTACGATGTCAGTGATGGATCCTAAAGTCTACTCTAATTTGGATTTGAGATTGTGTACTCTTTTGTTCACTCAGGAAGTCGTGTATGTTGTGGGGAAGTACTGCTTTTTAGGTGCTTGATATGTACAAACTACTTATTTTCCCCATTTATTTCTTTTACTCTTTTTGTGTTGTATTTTTCTTTATATCTTTTTTAAAAAATATTTTTTCTTGGTCTGTATTACAAGACTGGGAGATCTGTCTTGTCTTGAAGTTTTTACTTTTAGGTGAGTACAATTGCTTTTGCTTAGTTATTGAAGAAAGTTTCGATTACACTTCAAGGTAAGAAACTATATTGTTGCAAAATTTCTGAAACATCTTAACCTCTCCTGTGGTTTTATTTGGTGTCTGCACGCTGCACTTAAGCCTGTATTAGAAATACCAGCACTTCATGGAACTGAGCGCTCACTGTGCAGTGTTTTTCAGTCTCCTGTGTTAACTGTAGCAACGGTGAAATAGTGAAAATTATGCACACTTTCAGGCTCATTATAGAGAGCAGGTAAATAGTAAAATTGGTCTGCTAGTTTCCTGAGTTCACCAGAATAATTTACCTTGTACGTGGAATGCAACAGAATATATAATGAGAAAAAATACAGGCAAAGGAATATTCAGGTCTTTACCTTCTACTCGCATTTTTCTACTCTGCCTGGTCTAGCACTACAACTCCTGGCTTTACAGTAAAACCGAAAGCCTTAAATGGAAAGCTCTTCAACCAATTTTTGGTTACACGTGATTTGCATGACAGTATCCGGTAACAGTCCTCTTCCACCTTATTTCCTACTAAAATGGTCTGTAAGTTTCTCTTCATACTTACTGGATTTTCCATACGCAGAACCAAATCTTCTGTGCACCCTTGCATATGTTTTATTCTACAGTAGTCACTGCTTTCCAGTTGTCTTGTCCAGAGACTTCTGTGTTACTAGAAATGGGTTGTCACAAATGATGGCATTGTCTCATGACTATGTTTACTTAAAATGCTGTATAGCACTTGCTTTTTTTTTTTCCTTAAACACAGGAGTTAATTTTGATCTGAGAAAATATACATTATTCGCTTTTCTGTTTTTCTTGTTGCTGATTCATAGTGGTTATTGACCATGTAAGGATTTCTGTATGGGTTTTTTTGTGTGTCTAAATGAACACACATCTGGAATGGAAAAAAATTTCCAAACTTTAAATCAAACACATCTCTTTTTTAAGACTGGAGGGGTAAGCTCTAAATGGTAGTCTTTTGTCTTGAAGATAATGTTGAGAAAAATGGAAGAATGTATAAACAACCTGTTGCCCTCTTTTAAAAGTGACCTACTGATATACCTTGTTTTTTTCTCTTGGTCCAAGTCTTGCTGAAGTAAAGGTTAATATGTTTCTTGATTTAGATTTATCATTCTTTTAAAATGAAATATTCATATGAAAGATTTTATACCCTGAAGAGATAAGAGCATTGTAAAAATCTTAAACTCACTGTAGATCTATTATTTAAAAAAAATACAGTTTATCACACTTTTTGACTATGGATAAAGAATTATTTTGACATTGTAATATTTATTATAGGAGAGATGGAAACTGTTTTTATGTATTATTTAATACTTTCTGTTTTCTAAGAGTCTTGTGTTTAGTTTTTTTTGGGCGAGGGGGCGTGTGTTTTCCTGCCGTCAACTTTTGCTTTTTGTATTTAGGCAACCAGGAGCCATACCTTTTCTTTGTCCTGTATCCTGTATTTTCTTTTTCTGTATCCAAGCCCAAATTGTTTGGGTTCCACCCCCCCCCAAGGTAGAAAGCAAGCTCTAGTCTGTAATTTGCGTTCCTCAGTAAGGAGGTACAGTATAGTAAAATCATAAATAAATACATTTTTCAACATTGGACATGTATTGCTGAAAACTGTGGTAATGTGTGGGTTGAAGAACAGAAAAGAATCTGGGTGGACTTGGGTTACTTCTGGTCTGGAAGGTAGCCCAAAGCACTTACTTCTTCCACTCCTTATGAGGCGAGGGAAACATTGTTGCGGAAGAGATTTCCATCACCCCACTCAATCTTGCAAGACAGAAAACAGACCGGGATTGGCCTACTCAGGTTTGGTGCCGACTTCCAGGAGAAATTTGTTCCCTGTTGGCTTTTCACTGCACTAGCTTCAAACTTCTCAGCAGCAAGAGAAGGTGGGCCTGCAACGTATTGTGTTTCTCCCATCAAATCCTCTGGTCTATGGAAGGCAGTTCGGTCATTGTACCTGATAATTTTTTGGCAGGTTCAGTTGGAAAAAATGAACCTTTTTCTTCAGTGCTAACAGAAGATTTTGAGTTCACACCCACCTCCTGGTGGCCAAAGACTATTTCTTTCATTGGATGTGTAAGAGAATTCAAATGAGAAAGTATGGTTAGTCAGCAGTGTTAGAACTCACTAGACTTTGGTTGTGTAACTTCTGCTATTTCAGTAGTGTTCTTTTAATATCCTATCTAAAGATGATAGCTAGCTTTCTTAGCTGTTGGTTGCATGTTATATTTTCAGATTCAGTTATCTGTTCCAAGGATTGGATTTTTACATGCTGTATGCTCAGACAGTATTTAACAAGTAGTATTCAGATAAAGTGAATACAAAAACTAGTGCATCGTGATCAGCCCAATGCTGCAGAACATTAATAATTGCAGAGAGGAAGTCTTTGTAGCTGAAACGTGTACAAAGCCTATCATGATCTTTTAAAATTCAGGGATGTGTCAATTGAAAATATCATTGTAATTGATGCATCACAATGTGATGCTCATAAACTGACTCTGGAGGTTGAGAGAAGCTGCAGTTATGGGATTTGGAGATGATCCAGGGGTCAAACAGAGTATTATTAAAGATTAGCTCATAGAAGTATCATTCCCACCTGATTAGTCAACAGGACATCTGTGAAACTGGCACAGCTTCATATGTGGAACCCTCCTCTCCAGTACTGTTTTAAATTGAAGACTTTTCTTATGGATTACAAAGGTTGCTTAAGGGAACTATCAGACCACCGAGTGTCTTGAAAGGTTTTCATGACCTTTTTTTTTTTTTATTCTCATTTTTTTTTTTTTCCCTTTTTTTTTCCATTCTTTGGACTTCAGGCATTAGAAATGCTGTTGCATTGTTCTGGTACATTTCAGTGCATTAGCTGCACAGCTCAGCTGGCATGGTTTTGTTGACAAACCAGGCTAAGCAGAGAGATGAATCAGGCAATTTCTTATTCTTGGAGTTTGCAAGATGAAGAACGAAAAGGTTTTGGGTTTGTGTTTGCTTTCTTTTTTTTTCTTTCCCTGGGAGAGAATTGTAAAACGGGAGAAGTGTAATGATTTATGACTGCTCCTAACCATTTCACTTGAATATGGTTTGATTTTTAAACAACATATACTCTGGTGCTCATTTTTCTCTCTGGTTTAGCTTTTCCTTTGGATCAGCTGAAAGGAAGTCTGAAGGGAAGGCTTGCAAGATAGTGGAATTCAGGCAACTGTGAAAAATTAAGTAATGCTTTGTTTAGCTATTGGGAGGCTGGGTTGATCAACTGTGGAATGAGTCTTGTGGATTCAGGCTACTTGTTGACTAAGGAATTTGGATCTTTGAAATATTTAATCAGTTTAATCTTTGATTAATTCTTGACCCTCTATCCTGATATTCAGCTAAGAGTCGCTGTAGAAAGCACTTCTATTGGTGACTGAGTGAAGATAACGAGGGTCCTATCACAAAATATGTTTTTACTGCTGCGGAGAGAGTGTGGTCTAGTTAACAGCACATTGGCTAAGGAGACGTAGTTTCTGATTTCTAGATGCTCATCCTCTGAAGAGGAAGCTTAAGTACAATGTTGTTGGAAAATAAAACAACCCTCAGATCCCTCTTTAAGTATAGAAGAATTCTCAGCTAAACTGAAGACACATAATCACTGTATCTTCTGTTGCTAAGACTGGGTTTGCTAAAATGTGAATCAGTGTGTGTTATCATACCCAGATTTCAATTTAAAATTTGAAGATGAAGTTGCATTCCTCTTGCTGTAAATTGCCTGGAGACTGATTGATCAAAAATATAAAGTCCAAATTAATTATAACCATCATTGTTCTCCTGCTGATTTTGGCTGCTTCTGGGCACTGAGCAGGTGTTTTAATTGAACCGGGGGTTTCTTGGTGATTAATGCCGTCTGAATAGCTAAATTATTATTAACGCAACACTTGGCACTTTTTTGAATTTCTCACAGAATCACTGAGGTTGGAAGGGACCTCACGAGATATCTGGTCCATCTAGCTTTTGAACTTCTCTACAGATGCAGAGTCCACAGCATCTGAGGACAATTTATTCCAGTGTCTGTCTACCTAGAGAGTTTAAACAAGTGATTTCTTGAGTTCAACCTGTTCCACCTCAGGGCTTGTTAATAGTTTTAGAACCTGTGCTGGTCCAGGCAAGACGGCATGAACTGTCTATGACAGAATGAACTATACTGTATACCATGACTGCAGGATTTTTCCATAATGAGTAGAAGTACCCTTTTAGAAGAACTTCATAAAGAAAACTTATTCACATTCAGATTTAAAGTGGTCAGTGGTTAGAATACTCTTGTAAGATCTGAATTCAAATTCAGTCAGTGAAAATCTCCCTTACTCCAGCTCTGGACATTGGACAGTGAATTACAAAACCTTTTGAGGCATGCTTGTTTACTTTTCCAGAAACAACATGAGAAAGAAATACTAAAATTAATTTTTCATCAGGAAGCTACCTTCAAACTTCTTTGGGAATTCTAATGTTAAAAGACCCTTTTTTTTTTTTTTCACTATTTTTGTCCTCTTCTAGTCTAGTGCTCATTCTTCATAGAGAATGTGAAGCTGTATTATGATCCTTTAAATTTAAAGAAAATAGTTTTTTGAGAACAGTACCTAACTGCTATATAAATCACTTCAGAGGAGAGTTCAGTGTGAGGGGAAAAATGTTATATGAATAAGATCCTTTAGATTTTATTGTATGTAAAATCCTTTATCATTATCGGAGTGATAAAACAGCACAATTAATTTGATGAACAATGAACAAGAAGAGGAATTTGGTACTCTGTAAATAAGAAGACATAAAAATGAATTGTTAAAGTCAGCTTTGATTTAAGAGGAAAAAAGTGTTGAAGAGCTTTTTGCAAAGAAATATTTGGAGTCTTTAGGTAGTTGCACAGAAATATTGCATCACTTTGCATTTGCAAAGCTGAGTTTTCCTCCGGTGTTAATTCCAGCTCATGAGCTGTCACAATTTAACAGGCAACAGGAGGGTTTTACAGTTTGGTCTCTAAACCAAAGCAATTCTTTTCTCAGTGTTTCATGATTAAAGATGGGGTCCCTAAACTGTCAGTCAAGTTAAAACAAATCTGGCTGGTTTTGGCACTGTTTCAGTGCTAGACATGATACTAAAACATTACATCTTGATAAGATGTTTTGATGTTTTATCATTTCTATGTGGTGCTGCCCTGGTGGTAGCAACGAACAGGTAGTGATGTGATGTGCTAGTGTAGATAACCTCGCTGCAGTTTAACCCAAATTCGACTTAGTTTTGCTTGAAGTATAGTGTCTATACTTGCTTAAAATGGCACAAGTTGCCCGTGATTTCTCCACCTTCACATCTCAGTTCTGTGAGAGGCATCCATAATGGAAGTTCTTAAAAAGTCATGTTAGGGATGGTTACATGGTAAAGACCCATGTTTTCCGTCTAGCAATAGGTGCTGCAGTGTATAAGTGACTGACGCAAAGAAACTGTTGATGAGTGGTGCTGGCAGAAAATAATTTTGACTTGAGGTCTGTGTTGCTAAAAGAGCTCCTGTTTCGTTGGACTCTTGACTGCTTGTGAGTGTGTATGAGTATGAATCAAAGTACATGAATGTTTTTCTGACCATTTTCCTTTGCATAATGTGAATAGGAATCTACTGAAAAGATTTAAATCATTGTTAGAGGTCCCAGTCTGTAGTGAAGGATCTGCTCTGTCTATAGACTGGTACTTCTTGTCACCCTTTTGTTTGATAGGAGATAATATTTACACGGAAAATTGTATTTTCCATATGTATCGTTTGTATTTTAATTCTGAAACACTTGTATTTAGCTCTTCCTTAACCTATGGGTGTGAAATAGTGTAAGGTGCCTTAGATTGGTAATGAAAGTATACATGAAGGAAATGAAGTTTGGGGTGGAATTTGAAGAAAGAAAACCAAACAGTATGTCTTTCTCTGAAGACTTTGTAGGTCTGAGGAGAGGGGAGGAATGGATATCTTTGCTAGTGAAATAAAACCTGAAGAGCTACAATGTGTATTCAGTTACTACAGGAAAGATCACAGCTGTTGGATACAAGAGGAAACAAGGGACAAAAATAATTATTATCATTACATAGTGCCTGAAGGGCTCAGCTGAGGTGAGGGTGCCCCTATGCTGCTGTACTAAAATGCAGTGAGTCACAGTTCCTGCCTGAAAGAGCATGGACTCTACTTAGGCAAGATGGAGAAACACTGAGATGAGATGAATGGAGAGGGAAACGAAGTAGTGTGCCCAGGGACACAGAGAGTGACTTGGGGTCCAGTCTGGGCTCCTCTGATGACTTAAAATACAGGGACTTGGAGAGCTATGCTATTGAAGATGAGGACATATAATATGGACGTTATGTGGGAGGATACTGGAAGTTGATGCGTAGATTCAAGGCCTCAAGGACAGAAGACTGGATAAAAAAAGATGACTTTATTTGCAACTTATTTGATGGTCACTATCAGAAATATGTGAAGAAGTCTGTACAAATTGTATAGTACTGCTAATTATAGCATAGTTGGAAAAAAAAATCAGTTACTGAATTGGAAATTCCAAATTCTGGTTGTCTGGTTGATTTTAAACTGTGCTTGGTCTGTAGTGGTAATGTTTAAGTAGTATACATTATGGTTCTGGTGTTTATGGCATATCATAATAAAAAGACTGGGAAGAAGTTCTTTTGGAGAAGCCATTCTTAAAGGAGAAAATGGCAGGGGGGACAGAACAATTATTCTATGTAACTGTATAGCCAAGTAATAACTATAAAGCCGGAAACTTGAAAGTGTTGAGTCTTCTTTTACTGACTTGTGTGGGAATGTACACATCCTCACAACAAATAGTATTTGAGTAGAGTGTTTTGTTTAAAGTGAATAAGAAAGAGCAACTAATTTATCCATTAACTGTCCTAAGTTTCAAGTGTTAATGGATAAGCTGTAAGTCTGCTGCAGCCATGTGTGGCAAAACCTGAGAGGAAGCCTGGCATTTGTATAGTCTTTATGGATGTAATAACCACATATTATTTGTTTTGATTCCAAATGATTCTTAATGTCAATTAGGAGGAAGCTAGGCTAGTAAGCTGTGTGGATTTTTTTGGGGTTTGGTTTTTTTTTTTTTTGGTCTGCTCTGATTTGAAGTGTTCTGCCTAAGTTAAAATTTCCTCAAGTGCTTAAAGAAGTTGGAATTAGAATTGAATAAACATAGGAATTCTCAGAAAATTTTTTCAAGGAGATGCAAGTTGGCTTTGGAGGTAATTTTTGACTCTTATGTTTGTTTCTTCTGTGCACCTAAAAAATGTGTTTTGTTTCATGTACATTGATTTATTTTATCATTCTGTGTTGCGTATATACTAATATTATAGGTGGTCAATGCAGCTTCTATTTGTGCTTTGAAGTGAGCGAAATGTTATTTCTTTTCAGCTGTATTATGTAAATACAAGATACCCTCTGGATGAGGAGTACACTGTAATTTGCTGTGAAAGAGTATGACCATCCTTACTCATGAAGACAGATGCCATGAGAAAGAAGGGTCCTTAACGCTGGCATAATTTAAACTTTTTAATTTGCACTCTATAATCTTAAATTGTAGTTAGCTATTAGATTCCCTCCTGAGTGTCATTCTGTTATTATTGTAGGAAATTTTGGATGAAGTGTTTTAAGTGAGGATAATTAATTCTTAGAATCTGTTTATTCTGTTAGAAATGTCTATTCTGTGGAAAGAGTGAGAATTTAGTTTGATTTTTTTTTTTGCTTGTTACATATTGTGGTTTGTTTGTACAGGTACAAATAATGAAAAAGCAATGAGTTCGTAAGACTTACAGGTTTTTTGGTTTGTGTTCTGGTAAAGCAGTGAATTTGTAGTTGGAAGCTTGAGTAAGAAAAACATTTGATGGTTTAACACAATGAATTTTTTTTTTTTTTTTGTGGAAGATACATTTAGTAAGCTTTGCATAGGTCAAGATTTTCTGGTTTTGTTTCAGTACAGTGACAGAATGCTTTTCTTGCTGTATCTTCTGTCTGTCTTTTCCTAGTCAAGTTACTACACAGATGTCTTCTCAAAGTATTACTGGGTTGGAAGAAGAATGAAAGATGATTCTATGGTTGTGGTTAAATCCCAGTGAGAACATTTTCCCTCGATTTAATGATTCACCTGAAATTTGAATGCAGATCTGCACTGGTGAATAAGGAAGGCAAACAGAAGCAAAGATATGCAACCTGTAATACACTGTTTCTAAAATGAGCAGAAATACCATACAAAGATGGAATCTGAAGATTGTAGCAAAACAGGGATGTCACTCAGCATGAAGTACCAACTGTTTTCAGCTTATTTAGTATGCAAGAGCATACTTACAGATGACTCACAGTTTAAAATGCCTTACATAAGATTGCCCAAGTATTTGGTTCACTTCAGATGATGGAAAGACACTGTAAAAATAGTAATAAAAACTGTATCCAGTTGCTCTTACTGGTTTATAGAATTTTTAGATTTTTTAATAATTTTTTTTTCGGCTAGGCCCTATATTACATTCATGGATATATGCTTCTCCCCACCATTGTCTTAAAATATTCAAAGAATGCCTTAAAATGAGTAGTTAAAAGAAACTATGTGGGACTGCACTTTTAATTTATGATTTAATGTCAATGGTTTACCTTACTCAGGAAATACACAGATTTTTGAAATACACTACACTAACAAGAAGTGAAGTCTTAGAATAGCCTTCCTTTTGAGACAGCAAGTATTATTTTAGCCTGGAATTTGTATCTTCTACTGTATTCTGCATCAGTGCTCACAGTGAAGTAAGTTGGACTGCTTTTATCCTTAATTGCAGTGCTTTTATGTGTCATATTTATTTATTTACTATAGATTATATAAGAACATAAAAATAACTGAAAACCAAGGGTTCATTTAGCTCAGTATTGTATACTGGTTTTGGTACTCGAAAGGGCAGTGAATCACAACTGAAAATATTACTGGATGTATTTGCAACTATTTTAATAACTTTTGTTTTCTAGGCTTATAGAAAAGGTTCAGTATTAAAAAAAAAAGGAAGTGTTTTTGATTTAAAAAAAAAATTGCCTTTTTTTTTTTTAAATCTGTTACCCAGCTTTGCAACAGAGGCAACTTTTGGAGGGAAAAAAAAAGTTTTTGAGACGTAACTGCGATTCTTTGTGTATTTTTTTTTCGACAATAGAAATATTGTCGAATGTGCTTATCATTTGCACCTGAATGCAAATGATTGCTACTTGTGTATTGTATTTTCATCATTAGGTTGAAATCTTTTTTTTCTTCATGGACCCACTGCTACATGGTTCTGTCTCTGCATCCTGGCTGAGGTTTGTGTGTCCAGGCTCAGTGCTGGGAAGCCCACAGAAGCATTGCTGAGGGTGCCTGGAGAGGGTCTGCTGTCTGGGCAGAGAAATCCAGTCTGTGGTGATCGGATGCACAGGATCCTTCTCAGCTGGAGGGAACCGACAGGGTGGAGGGTGAGGGTTAGCATGCCTTAAGGAAAGTGATACGGACTAAAAACACTGATGTGTTTTGTTTGGCCTCTGATTTCTGACCCTCTCCTTTTCCCCTTTATAATGTTGCTGCTGTCATAAATTTGAGAGTGAGATGTGGTTGAGTTGTAGCTGAAGAAACCTTCTGGAGTTGTGGTGTGTGGCTCTTTTTGGCAGGACAGCCTAAGAAGTCAACAACAGCAGTGATCAGATAGTCATGGGTGACACTGTAGCCTTATGGATGTACAAGGTGTGATCTTTCATGGCTGCACAGGTTACCTATTTTCCAGTGCAGCAGAGCTCCATCCCCTGGCATCCTCTCCTCTGAGGACTGGCAGGATGGGAAGTGATTCAAACCCCGTCCTTTGTGCACATGTAGGGGAGCAGAGCAAATATGGAACAGGCGGCGGGTTGTGCAGTCTGTGGTGGGCTGAGCGCTAACCGCTAAGTGCTCACCCTTTAATCAGGGTAGAAGACAAACTTACAGTCTAAATGTTTTATTGGTAAGGCAGTAAAATCTCTTATGCATCCTCTTCAGATTTGTTTTGCAGTAATGATGGTTAGCAATTATAAGCGTATCATTTTTGAGTGCTGGGAAGTATTAACAAGTTCCAGTGTTCAAACAGTAAATCTTAGAGGTGGAGGAGAAAAATAAAATATACATATATTGTATTCCAGTAGTTGCAATTTTTATTTTTATTTTTTTAAGTAAAGCAGTATGGGTATTTTTAATTTGATTCTTCTTGTAAAGAATATGTTGAACTGTGAAGTGGATGTTTTTTTTCCTTGTGAAAGGTTGCTGAGTTAATTAGTATTAAAAGTTGGCTGCTGTCTTGAATTTGACAATAATAAGAAACAAGAATTCCATTAAAACTAAAAATTAATAGTTGATGCTGCTCCATATGCTTAAAATGAATTATGATAATAAGCTAAGTGCCTCCCAGTCAAATATTGAAATGCAGGCTCTTGAAGCTCCCAATCTGAGGTTAGAAAGACAATGAGATGAAGAGAATTTCCTCAGGCAGCAAAGAAATCAGTGTTGCGCCTGCTACTGCTCACTTTCCAGCCAGGCAGCAGACATGGTTTGTAACACCCCTGTAAAGATTTGGGGAAGAGAGAAAACAACAGCTGCTTTTGTCTGTAGCTGTGCACTGAGAGCATCTGTAAGTATGAGAATGCACTGTGTGGTAATCAAGTGGTGAGCATCTCTGGGCTTCTGATGTTCCAAAAGGGAGGTCACTAATTCTCACCTTTCAGTGATGCCACTTAATGCCTGGAGATTCTGAGGGAGAGGATTGAAAAATGGAAGGTTAGCTAAAAATGCTGTTAATTTCAGGAAGAAAATTTGTAAGCTTTTAGGTTTCCTTTTAGTTGTGATTTTAAGAAAGACATGTTTTTGAAGTTTGGTAATAGACCCTTTTCCTTATGTAAGAGTTAAGATTAAAATTCTTCAGAGCACCTCCATTCCATTATCGAAAGCATTATATACTGAAAAGAACATAATAATATTTCATTGAAATTTATGGGCAAAGAAAAGCATTTTTCATTATTAAGATATATGACCAGAAAGTCTTCAACTTTGGCCTTGAGGGTGACGTTGTCATTTTGAGCTTTTGGGTTTATTACGGACATGTAATAAAGGTAATCTGAGAGGTCCCTACTTTTT
>VXAK01003643.1:85313-95464 GCA_013399435.1 Arenaria interpres | reverse complement strand
AGCCACTGGGCCATGTATTTGTAAATGGGATGCGTGTGTCCCTGAGGGATCATGAGTACTCTCCTTCCCTCTGCTAGATGTACTTCTCACATCCTTGGGCTAATAGGGAGAATGATGCATTTACATTACTGCTCCATTTAAACAATAACTGTTGATAAGAAATAAATACTTCATTCCCAAATGGTGTCTGCAGTATTTAAGGGTTTGGCAAGTTTTCAAGAGGATAGGCATGAATTCAACACTAAATTGCTGCTGCTTCTGTGGAAAATAATGAGCTGTGTCATTTGATCAGGGACAAACTGACTATCGAGCAGGGGTGATTTTGAGGAAGTAGCTTTTAATAATAAAGGAAAAATACCATTTCTTATGTGAAATGGTTGCCATAGCTTGCTTGTAAAATAAATAATGTAATTCACGGGAACCTACAGAAATGTGGGTTGTAACAAACTCAATCACTGTGTGTTTCCCTTGAAATCTTCATTAGTTGGTTTTTTTGCTCTTTGCTGCAGCCGCTGTCCTTGCACCTCGTGGAAGACACCTCTGTATTCCCTTGCAGTGCCCCTTGTCTAAGAAGCAGAGAAACAATCTTCTTGATGGGTTCACTGGTGCCTTTTTTTTTTCCCCAATTTTTTTTCCTTGAGGAAGCCGCAAAGTATTGATAGTCTGTATTGGACTGATGTTTGTTGCATTAATGAATGGCAGTCAGTTGCTACTCCATACAAAATTACAATCTTTAATTTTTTATGATTTAATCTTTAATGATTTGTTTTTCTGATTTGATCAGGCTTGTACTATTTAGTACAGTTCAGGAGATGTACTTTATACTAGCACAATGTAATAGCTCAGGCAGATCTTGAAGGACTAGTCTGAACTGAGCTAAGTATCTCCAGATTGCTCAGCCAGAAGCCTGTGAGACTTTCAATTTGTACCTTTGACGAAACAGTTTTGCACTGAGAAGGCTCTTCCTGTGGTATCTGCTCCATGATGAAGATATTCTCATAACTGCCTGATGGTTAAGGCTCTCACTGATTTTTACTGGCAGCTGTACCTACCGTTATTTTTAAAGTCAAATCCTGAATATATAAGAGCTGTCTAAAAGTGGTGACGGTGACACAGTTTGCCATTTCTGCACTCCCTAAACCGCGCATATTGTCTCTTGACATGAGCATTTTTCCTCTTATTTTTTTACTCTTACTGAAAGTGCCATAGCACCTGTCTTTGAACTGAACTGTGGTTTCTGAGGCTCAGAGAGCCCACTGCTGCTCTTCGGTCTCACTTCCCATGTTACCACAAGTCAAAGTTTTGCTCAGTAATTGCACTCTTCTGTGAGAGATTATTTCATGTGTCTAAGGTCAAATATTCGGTGATTATACCAAGCCCACTAATGTACAGTTAGGCTAAGTCATGTCTCATTGAAATCAAAGCCAAAACCTCTAAGCAGCTAATACTGTGTTATGAATTAGTAATTTTCTTTGACAATATATTCCTGTGGCTATTTACCCTCACAGTTAAAACCCATGCTTTCTTTTCCTAGGATCTTTTTTTTCCTAATTTGTCCTCTAGTAATGTCTTATTACCAAAAAATAAATTTAAAATGCACTTGTAACCTATGTCCTTCTGTGTGACAGGACTGCAATCTAGTTCCTGCCTTTCTCAAGTTTAATTTCATGTCTGTGTGCAGGTGATTTTTTTTCCTATGCAGTGGCTTCACCAGAGATTACATTCAAATAGACACAGTTGTTTCCCATATCCTTTACTGTATGTGTATCTCAGCTGCTTTCTGTAAATATTTCCTACCTCAGGATTTTATTGTAAAGATACTTCTCTAACCATCTCTGGTTTTGTTCTAGTGATAAATCATGGTTTGGGTTTGGTGCATGGTTTTGTGGGTTTTTTTGGTAACTTCTTTTATTGTCTCCACTAACTTTTCAGCTTCCTCAGATAATTCAGTAATGATTTATTTCTGATTTTATTGCACTTTAAAGTTTTATTTCTCAAATAAGGATCACTCATGTATTCTTTTAATTTGATTGAGATATTTTAATTACTGACAAGTGATTAAATACTAAATTAATTTCAACTTGTAGTCTACGGAAATACTGTTGAGTTTCTTTTTTTTCTGGTATACATCTCTCAGGTTATTTACACGTTCTGTTTACCTGGAATGAGTAAGTCATTGTTTATGCATTTCAGAAGAAACCCAGTATGTGCTTTTTATTTTAAGGTGAAGTTTCCAGTGTAGAGTATTTTTGCAGGTGTCTGAATATTTCAACACGGCAGCTTGGGTTATGTAGCATAATAAAAAAGTATCTTTGGAAGTTTTTCTAAGTATTATTTTTAGTAGTGCGATTAAATGAATTTTATTTTGTTCCCATGGTTTTGCAGTATACTGGGACAAACAAGTCAAAAGGTACTTGTCCTACAAATCAGTGCACCAGTAGATATCTACCGTAAAAGCCTGTGGTGTTGATCTTGATTTATAATACCACAAGCAAGCTTGAATGCAGTCTGGTTGTTATGTGACGTGCAGAGTGTCCCGCAGCAGTGCGTGTTACTGGGGGAAAGCACAGAGGAAGAGTGGAAACCTGTTCAATTTTCAGTTTTTAGGTGAGCTAATAGAAAGTGAGTGTGCTTATCAGAGTCTGTCTTGCACTGTATGTTTGGACTGTTATTAAATCCTAAGACTTTTCTTACATGAATGATTCCATAAATTCATTTACATTGGAGACTTGTCTACTGCTGTTGTTTACATAATGGTCATCTCACATAGTTCACCTCAATGTGAAGATACCTGGAGTGCACGAATAATTCTTGCTTGTGCCAGTTGAGAAGAAAAATATAGCATACATTGGAGTGGGGTGTATTTGCAATCTTTCTTTATGGGCCAACTTAAAATAAAGTGCCTGCCTATGTACATGCAAAATTGTCTTGATTTAAAGTATGAACATTAATACAGTCTTTGGGTTTTCATTGGCTTGAGAGCATAGTGTCAACAGTATTCCATAGCTGCAGACAGTACCAATAATCCAGTGATTTATGCTTTGTAGAACCCTGCAAAAGAGAGATTGAAGTAGAGAGATTCTTAGTGTGTCAGCTGAAGGGAAGAAGAGGAAGAGAACCATAGAATCGTAGAATTGTTTTGGAATGGACCTTTAAGATCACCTAGTCCAACCGTCAACCTAACCCTGATAAAAAACCATCACTAAACAATGTCACTAAGCACTGTGTCAACCCGTCTTTTAAATACCTCCAGGGATGGTGCCTCAACCACTTCCCTGGGCAGCCCATTCCAATGCTTAATAACCCTTTCAGTGTAAAAATTTTTCCTGATATCCATCCTAAACCTCCCCTGGTGCTACCTGAGGCCATTTCCTCTTGTCCTATCACCTGTGACTTGGGAGAAGAGACAGACCTCCACCTCTCCACAGCCTCCTTTCAGGTAATTGTAGAGAGCAATAAGGTCTCCCCTCAGCCTCCACTTCTCCAGGCTGAGCCAACAATATGTTCCGTAACAACTTGAAATTTTAAAAAGTGTTAGCATTATGACAGCACCCCTTTGCTGTTTCTCAAGATGCCAGATCTTCACTGTGAAGTGATTTGTATTTCTTTGCTGCCCATGTTGTCAACAACCGTTGTACTGAGACTTCTGGGTTAAACTTGCACGTGCTATGGCAAGCGCTCTTCTGTCTGATGAAACAAAGATGTGTCTCTTCATTGAAAAGAGCCTTGGTTTGCTTAAGTGGCAAACCAGTGCTGTCTAGCACTGTTTGCAGAGGGTTTCAGTGAGGGATGTGCTTGGTATGGCTTCTTCCCACCCAGGATGGATAAAGAGATCTACGCCTGTTTTCCTTTTGAATTCAGGTCTTTGTTTTCAGTGCATTAGCTATATTATGTTTTGCCAGGTCAGGTACTGACATAAATGAGAACAGTGTTTTTTCTCCCTCTGTCAATAAATATTAAACCAAGAACACTGAGGTTACTTTCCAAGGATATGTGAGTGCACCTTGGGCTGCCTTTGCGTTGGTTCCAGGTGTTATTGTATTATTATGTGGTGTTGAAATATACCCTGTTCTGAGACTGGATTTTCCACTGTTGAGTCCCCTAATGGCAAGAACAGAGGAGGCAGATATACCACAACAAGGGCTTGGTGTTGTTTGGATTGGATTCCAAAGTTTGACTCGTTCTTAGATCTACCAAATTTCTCAGAAAACCATTTGAGAATATCAAACTATCAATGTCATTCTGGCCCCAAACTAAAATACTCTCTGAAGTACTCTGTATGAATTAGCATGGGTGCCATGGATAACTTGAGTGGCACTTCTGAGAGATTTGTTCTTCTCTTCATAATGAAAACCATTATCTGTTTAAATAGATGTTAGGTGTTTATTATGGTTTGTCTTATTAATAATTGGCTTTAAGAAATTATGAATAATAAAATGAAGAAATTTTTATTAATTCCTGACCAATGATAATTAAGGGCCCTCAACTGGGCACTTTTCTTTTAATTGTCTGGCTTCAGTTTGACTTTGTCTGCCTGAATAATTGAAAAGGAAGATTTTCAAATATTTAATTTCAGGGCCCTGAATCTATTTGGAAAGTTTATCGATGTTCTCAGTTTTTACTGCTGTGGGAGGAGTACTATCATGTAGGCTATGTTGTCTGGACTTGGCCTCTGTAGTATTTGAGCGTGCTGTATTTGCTAAGACACCACAGAATTCACAAACTGCAATATTGATTTGAGTTTTCTCTGCCTTTAAATCCACAACTTCCCAAGTTGTAAATTTTTATCTATCAGCCCTCAGCTGTCCCAAATCTAAAGCCTAAACAAGAAAAACTCAGTGTTCCCATCCTGCACAAAGTTGATGCATGGTGATTTTTGTATAGTTTTAAAATGGTCAGTGAATGCATGAAGAAGGACACTGATAAACTTGGCTTTCTTGGCTTTCTGTCTGTGTGTATATTAAGCTTGGGAAAAAATAGAAAGTAAGTAAATGCTTTTTTCTTTTTTTATTTTCTTCCCTATATAGCCAAAATGAAAATGCTTAGTAAACTTTGCATCCCTGGTAGCAGAAGCTACACTTACATATGCTCAGGAAATCAAAGAAAATTAGTTACGTAAGTAAAATCCAATAGTTTGCTTTGCTATGAGACCAACTTAAAAAAAATTACTGCTGGTAAATTAAATTTATTGCTAGCTTTTTTCTCAAAAACAAAAATTTGGACTAAATCTTTTCAGCTTGGAATTTTAGGTTTTATTCTTTGCTTTTAAAAATCAGATTGTACCAGATTGTGTCTTACATAGCCATCTCTAGGATGTCCAAGTGCTTGACTGTTTGCTGCTATTGGAAGACTGGCCTGGATAGAGGGTATTTCAAAACCGTGCACCCTTAGGGTTTTGTGTCTGTATCTGCCACTCTTCCACCACTTCTGTGTAACACTGAGCAACTTTGGACCAACTGTTCGTAGGTGGTCCTGTTTTCTTGACTATCCAATATGAAATACCTGGACCTGATTTGGAGAAGAGCTGAGTGCTCACAGATGAAACACAAACCAGTATTGGTTGTATTATGAACATGTAAACTGTTATGTAATTGTAAGTATTCCAAAAGCGCTGCTCCCCGGCAGTATGTGTTGGGCACTCAAAATTATTTGATCCTTTTTACCATCAGTTTGTCTTGAGAACTTTTCCTTGTTTGTAAATGAAGGCAACAACACTTTACTTCAGAAGGCTTCTGCATGGGATTCTTCAGTGCCTGTGAAGCCGTGAGGACCTGGAGAGCTGTGTCCTATAGAGAGACCATCTGGCAGGGTATGAAATCTGCTGGTGGATGGAATGGTGTGCAATAAAGATGGCAAGACATTGGTGCATGTAGTAAACACCAGAGATCAAACAAACTATTGGACATCTTTCATTCTGTGCATTGTTACAAGGCTTCATTCTGGTGGGGGGGGAAAGGATATTTGCTCATAAAATTATTAACAACTACTTTGTAATCCATCTCTATACAAAATAAAGGATGCAATGATACTAACTGGGGAAAATCCAGAGGGAATTATATAATGCTATGGTAATTGTACAAATATAGAGTGGTCCATTGGAGCAATTACAGCTATTATGCACAGCTTGGCCCTCTTGGAAGTCTATGTTTCCTGAATATGATCAGAAGCTATTTGCCCTTTACATTAGCACTGAATTAACTGAAGGAAAACATATTGGTCTTGTGCTTTGCTTCTTGCTGTCTTACCTGCGATCTTTTTCTTCTTGTCTTTTTAATTGTGTCTTCATCTGAGGGTACGTTCCATATTGTCTTCTTTACAATGGCTAAAATATAAAATGTACAGTAGCTCAATTTAACTTTGAGAAATAAAGTTACTGGAGTTGCATCTTCATGTACATTTGGCAATGTAAATGTGGGTGGTTTTTCTTTTTTCCTTCCACTCCCTTTCACCTTGGTGCAGGCATTAGCACATATAAAAAGTATGTGTAGAATAAGTGTAGTGTAGAGTTTCTGCTTATTTTTGCACAAGTGTAAATTACATAATACAGGGTGCAAGATAACAGAGATTCAAGACTTCTATCTCTTTTAATACAAGTAGTTATACTTTCTTACATCTGGTCAGGAAAATCATAGAATTGTCTAGGTTGGAAGAGACCCTTGGGATCATCGAGTCCAACCATGTGCTTTGTGTTTCACATTCCCCGTATTAGAAACTCATGAACTAACTTGTCCAATGTTTTCTAATAGGAGGCATCGAGCAGTTAGGTTTACAGCATTTTTTGATTGTGTTGGGTTTTGTACTAACTAAAGCAAGCTATACATTTGCTGCAAATAAATATGCAAACTCTTTGCCATTTTCAGAAGCAGACTTTGTTCTATTGTTTTCTAAGAAATGGTATAATGGATGAATAAAATGAATGTTTCAAAACTTTTTGTTAGTATCTGGCATTACTAACATACATAGAATATGATAAATTTTATTTCTAACACAGCTTGGGATTAAAAGCTACGTAAAGGATATGGAATATAATATATTTTCTGGTTTATGGAGCAACAAACCTCCAGAGATGGTGCAAATCTGTAACACGTGCCTAGTGAGATTTTTAGGTGTGGAAAAATAGAAACATTATGTGAACCCTTCAAGCCTTTGGGTAGGGCTTCCCTGCATTGTCTCTTCTAACAGTGCTTACTGCCTTTATCTTCAGGAGCATGTGGCCCAGGTTTGTGTAAGGGGAGGCTGAGTGAGAGAGATGGAACTGAAGGCTTTACCTCTTGGATCTATGATATACTCTTTTTCTCTTCTACGTGACTGCCTAAGAAATAGTTGTGTCTTTTTGGTTGGGTTTTCTTTCTTTTTTTTCTTAAGACTAGTTTCTTTGTTTTCTATTCTCAACATTCTAGTGCAGGCAAGTTATCCTTTAGCAACATTTATGCTGAATGACAGATTGATAAGTTAAATAGTAAGTCCTAGCAGCATTCTTTATATGTACAATTACCTTAGGTCTTCCTCCTAGGTGTGTAAAATAAAAGTCTCAAATTTTAAAAACTATTGCTCTATTTACCCTGTAACAGTCCAGGAGAGGAAAAGAAAAGCCAGGGCAATGTAGGAGAAGGTGTGGATTCAATGAATTTTTTTCCCTACATACTCCTGGCTACTTTGACTGTCTCTTGGAAGAGGTCTTTAGAAATTCTTGGCCTCCAGAGACCTTGCTTTCATAGCAGCTATAATTCTTCCAAATTGACTCATGGCAAAAAGTTAGTCTTAAAATCTTCTGTCCCGTCTGCCAACAACTCAACATTTTACAGGAAACTCTTCCCAAGAGTGTGATTATATTCACCGTAGTGTGCTGGTTAAAAGGACTCTGGCTGTCATTGGGACACTTGCCATCTGGAATGTGAGAGAATTACTGTGTCTAATATGGTAGCTGCTGGGAACCTCAGTGGAAGATGTGGGCCCCCTTTGTACTAGGCAATTCATTTAAAAGGAAAGAAGAAAAGCCTAGTTATTGTTCTTTACAGCATGCAATTCACATTTTAGACAGAATAAAATGTATTAAAGATATTAAAGGTAAGGATGAGATAATAATAAAAGAGAGCTAAGGAAAAGTTGCAGTTTACCACAGAGTAAGCTGGAGTTGAGTAGTGAAACGACTTGTGAGATTGACAGCTGAGGTAGGTTTCTTTGTTCAGGAAATAATGGGGGAAAATGCTCAAAATTAAGAGCTTTTGAATTGTTACTCTGCTTGTTCAGGTGATGGTTTTTATACTGTGATAAATCTCTTAGTTTCTGGTCAACCCTGGAGGAACTGTAAAAGCAGAACTCCCTTCCTGTGTTCTGTAATAGTGTTTTATGGAGAGAACTAGATTCTGTTCTTTGCATCTGTTCTTTAGTGCTGTCAATGGCTAGACACTAACTCATCCTCCTGTTAAGAGTAGCAGGTCCCTTTATTTACTGCCCATTTCTGTCCTGGGTTTGAGTCTGGCTGGCTCCCCAGGAGAAAAGCAGCAGCCGAAAGATCTGCAGGACGTCTTGTGAGAATGGGTACTTAAGCTACTGTTACTTTTCTGGGCAGAATTTTCAGATAGCTGCTGCTTCACCTGATTTCTGTTCTGCTGAAGTTTTAAAAAAGTAGGTAATTACATGATTTATCTCATTAAACTAGAAGTTGAATTCCATCCTATATATAGGGTGGTTAGTATTAATATTAATTCAGGTACCATCCCTATCAGAATTTTTTCTTTAAGAAAATTGTTTTTCTACTATGCTTTTCCTAGACAATATTGTATTTCTAGGTTTAGAATGATTGAGCAGATGAACAGACCACTGGAACAATAAGACAGTCTTCTCATTGTTACTGAAGTTCTGTGTTGCCTGGATACTGATTTCAACTAATTACATTTGGTTTGGATTTATGATTTTTAAAGAAATTTAATCAGAAACAAAGACACTTGCATAACATTTCTTAGCATTGCATCCAAAAATAGTCACAAACTTTAAACAGTGAACTGGATGTTGAATGTTTACTGCGTGTTAAAAATCATTCTGAGATTTTCACAGTAGAAAGAACGATATTTTTCTTAAGAATAAAAATTTTGACAAAACGGAATGAACAAACTTTGAAAATTGTTTGAGTGAGTAAGCTGATGTAACTGATATTTGTGGCCCTCTGAAATGATTTTAGTTACTATTACTTTGCTTTTGATGTAGAAAAGAGAGTAGGTTTTCTTCTGGCCGTCTGGTGACCTCTCAAAGTATTTATACCATAAATTAGGAAATACAGCTAAGTTTGTGTTTTGATTGCATGACTGGATTGGGGAAATATTGCATTTGTCAGGAGTCCGTTCACTGATGCAGCTGTTCAGTGGAAATGATTATCATAGGATACCTTTTTCTTTCTATAGTTAATTTTCTAAGGCGTGTGGCAAAATAATGTAGTTTGTTATTGGTGAAGATTCTTACAAAACCTGATAACCTCTTCATTTGCTTGTATTGATTTCCCCTCTTTTAAAAAAGGAGAGAAAGAAAGAGGAATGCTGCTGCTTTCAGTACTACGGAGGAAATCTATAACATAACAGATAATAAAAGTGTATTGACAGCAGAAGCACAGAGGAATATTGTAGTGGATGCTGAGAGGGAAATTGAAGCAGCCCTTATATTCTTGTAGTCAGGCAACGTTACTTTCCTGCATTCTACTTCACCTGGTGGACATAAGGTTTCACCCCACTCCTTCCACATCTTTTCCAAATCTGTGCAGCAAGATTGAATAAAATTATTACCCAAAATGAGGACTTCATATGAGAATAAGTACAGAGTGGAAAGAGCAGGAACTCCTTTGTATTTAAAATCATTTGGAAGATATAGGCAAGAATAGGTACAGATTTAAAATCTGCAAAATGTCAAAATATCAGAATTTCTTAGACAATACTGTTATTATGGAGGTGGGTTAAAGTATTTATTTGCATAGTGATGTGAAAGTCAATCTTACAAGTAGTCATTTACTTCTTCAAAAAATTTATCTCCCCTGTTGCATCACATTATTTTTGAAGTGCATTAGTCTAAAATCGCATATTATTTGAAAGTAAATAGCAGGAACATGAACAAAAATGCAAAACTGGGAATGGAAACCTAGAATTAATATTGATCATTCTAAT
>VXAK01003643.1:69106-85280 GCA_013399435.1 Arenaria interpres | reverse complement strand
CTGCCATGTCTCCCAAATGAATTGAATAAAAATGTATTTTTGCCCCCCACCTTGCTAAGTGGTGGGATGATGATTTTAATTTTGTACAATGTTGCTGTTTTTTTTCTATGCTGCATTTGTCTAATGTAATAAATGAGGCTTATAATTAGTTACACTCTCCCTGGTATGTTCCCAAAGAAATTTAACATCACAGGCTCATCAGTAAGTTACATCTGGAATGTGCAGTATTTTGAATGGTGTTTATAACAAGTAACAGTTTACTGGAAAATACTATTAGCAAAAAATGTTTGGTTTCTTCATGTTTATTTAGTAATTGCAAGTGAATCATGAAGATATGAGATATGAAGATCATGAAGATATGAGGTCCCTTCCAACCCAAACCATTCTGTGATTCTGTGATATGAGGGACAAATGAAATGCAATAGCAATTATTTAATTCAGCTGTGATAACTTTTAGTATGTCTTTGCACATGAGAAGTAAATCATGGCTTCTAATTTAGTAATCCTGTTGGTTTAATTACTTGAATTATGTTGTGCAAACTAGCGTTCTTGTGAAATACTTATTTCATAAGAAAAACTTATATAAGTGTACTGACTCAATTAGATAGCTTCTGTAGACTTCAGTAATGGACATGAAGCCTATGTATCATCTCTTCTTAGAGATCCTTGTGAAAAAATTTTCCCTATTGTCAGAGTACGTTTCCAATAACGTCAATAACATTCTGAAAGTCACTTGCAAAATAGCATTACTGACAGTATACACAAATTAATTTAAGACTATCTTTAGATTGATGAACACGCCCAGTATGAATAAACATCAACTTTATGCATGTGCTCAAGTGAGAATTTAATCAGAGGGTTGTGTCAAGATGACTGTGGACCAACTAGTATTACTTCTTAGTCATCTGGAAGAATCAATTCCCCTACTCAAGGTATTAAGAAAGGTTATTCTAGCACTTTCTTATTCCATACATGCAGCCTTTTGCTTAAATGATATTTAAATTCAGATAACTGATTTTTTTAAAAATAAGCATATATTAAATGAAGAGAATCAAGTGAATGTAACATTTTAATTGTGTTAATGAATAGAAATCTTATGCATTATTTATTAAGAGATAAGGAGATCTATTTTATGTGTCTAACTCTTCTTCCCCTGAGAACTTTTTCTTTATCATTCCTTTATTAAATCTTCCCTTGGCATGTAAGTTCCAGGAGTGCCTTTGACAAAACTGCAGTACAGAAGTTGGTATGCATTAGAAGAGTTGCACTGCTTTTTTCTGTTAATTTGTCAGGGTTGAGGATGAAGAGATCATTATATTCACATTAAATTACTCATTTTCCAAGTTCCAGGTTTAAACTTAATGTTAGATGTCTAAAAAGCAAAGTACTGGTCAGTGTTACGCTGGTAGCATTAAAAGAAATGAGACAGTGTGGCCACAGGTGATGGTTGGAAGAAGCATGGAAATGGAAAGGATGGAAACATGGTAACCAAGAAAGCAGACGGGTGCTGGGGCAGGAAAGAGAATGAGAAATAGAGAGGAGTATCAGAGTGAAGAGATAGGAGAGGGCACAAGGAATGAAGAGAGAAATACTGTGTGAAAGAAGCAGGGAAGAGCTAAAGCAACTTTTGGAAAGCAAAATAAATGAAGAAGATATGGAAGACAGAAACCAAGCAGAGACAGGAAAAATAGAAAGGGATGGAGAGAGAGGAACAAAAATTGTAAACATGTGAAAGAAGATAGAATAAAATCCATCTTGCCAAAACCAGCTAAGTGTGTAGCTCCCATCCTGTCCATTGATCTGAAGAAAAGATGGTAGGGTTGTCAAACAATAGTGCCTGCAAACTTACAAAAATAGAGAAATGTCACCCTAATGATAACAGAAAAAAGTCAACTTGTGCTCTTAATTTTTAGTGTGTAGATTTCAAGTGCTATAGCATATCTCTTGGTAATACCAGAAAATTATTTTGATGACACGAATTGCATTTAGAAGGGTAATAGCTACTGTGAGATATTGCTGATATTCTTTCTTTGGTGGTTTTAGAATGTATACTTTGTATAAGTGCATGAAGAGACCGCATGCATGTATAATAATATGTGGTAGAGATGCAAAGATTTCTCTATTTGGAAGAGTAATAATAGAAACTTGGAAATTCTGTGCTGAATCATTACTTTAGTATATGAAAGACTGAACAAACCATAAATTTTTATATAAAATATAAACTCACAGGAACGTTACAGGGTTCCCTTGAAGTTTGTAGGAATACAACTATATACAAGTGTCGTGGTTTTGCCATAATTCTCTGAAGTATTTTATTTCAAGCTGCAAATAGTCTTTTAAAGCATTTATTTGTGCAGAAACTTGTGCAAAGTATTAATGTCAGAGTTATTAGGCTAATAATAATGATTGACATAGAAACATAATCTAGTTTGCCTTTTCTGCTCTGTATGTTCCCATTCCCCTGGAGAAATTGATACTAAACAGATTTACACTTTTGTGTGTGGATCTGTCCAACAAAAAAGAAACCATTGGAAGGCTTCTTAATAAAGCATATGTATTTTGATCTTCCAAGTACTATGGCAAGAAGATATATTTGAACTTAAAAAACCTTTTTTGTGTGTGTATGAATACCCTGGTTGTTAAACAGAAAGTTAAGCTTGAATATGAAGATTTCCCTCATCCTTTACAAATGTGGCAGTGTGGGCTGGAAGGGAACTGAAAGGGTCATCTACCTAATACAGATTAATACCCTGAGCAAGAGTGAGACCATAGCAAACAGCTATTGCTTCTAGGCATTCTAGCCCATGTATAAAATAGGCATGTATGTTTTTGAGACAGGGAAAACATCTGTGGTTTTCTGTGGTAACAGACCTATCCCCTCTTTCTCTGCTGTTTTGAAAACTTAAGAAAAGTAGGTGACCTTCCACTGATACAATACAATTTAGGTGGTCTTTCAGATGTAAGAGTTAGTTATGGTTGGTTTTTTTTGTCATTTAAAAGAAAAAATGTTCTTGCAGTTGATCCAATTGGAAAAAAATAATAGGAAAAGTATTATACAACATAGCTAGTTCACTTATTTACGTACATAGTCCCAGGAAATGAGCTTGATTTTTATAATAATTGATATGTTGCTATCTAGTACACTGAGAACAATATCAAACAATTATTGAAATGGTCTTCTAATTAATGTGTAATTGTGATATCTAGTCTGAATTCACTTAGTGTGCAAGAGTATTTTTGGATTCCAAAGCACTCCGGTCTGTTCACTATTGATATTGATGCACCTTATAATTTAAAACTGTCAACCAAAATGGGATAAGTAGATAAAATTCCTAGCTTCATACTTTGGTGTCTGATTTTTCAAAAGTACTTGAGTGGGTCAGGGTTTTCTGATGGATCTACAGAAGACATTATGCTTTTTCTGTCATTTAAATCTGTTTTTTCAAAAAACAATACTTTCTTTAGGAACCTTGATTCTTGATTCAGAAAAACACTTAGAATCTTACTCAAGGCCCAGTAAGTTTAAGGTACGTGCTTCAAGACATGATGCGCTTCAGTGCTTTCTTGAAGTGAGGTATCAAGAAAGTAGTGTTTTCCCCTTAAAAATCTCTTTGTAATAGCAAAAGAACATATTTCCAGAGATTAAGACAGCTCTATTCTGAGGGAAAGCTGCTTGATAATTTGCAAAAGGCAAGTGTTAATGGATTTACACCCTTAATGACTGATGTACAATAGGGATAAAAAATGAGAAGAGAAATGCTGAAGTGATTCCAGTGTGATTACATCCAAATTATATTGCTCGTTTCTTTCAGAGAAGAAAACAATGGCAGGCTAATGAGAGCTCTACTTTTTCTTAATACAATGAAGCTATTAACCAATAGGATCTGCAACTTTTTTTTTTTTTCCCTGCAGTTTGCATCTGTTCATATGACATTATAGAGATAAAACAGTTAATTCCTATTAGCTACTGAAGTCGCATAAAAGCCTAGAAAACTACTGTGGATGCAGTTATATTTTCAGTGATGCATTACTTCATCCAGCCTTAGGTCTAAAATAATAGCATAAAGTCACTATCTGGCCATTATCTTCTTTCAGTAATATGCTGCTTTTTCAAATCCCATCATGAAATTATTTATGGATTATTTGCAGAATTCATTCCCTTCCTTATATCAGGTTTCAATGAAGATAATAGCAGTCAGGGACAAGACAACACTAAATGTCTTCATGCAACACTGCTTTTGTGCAGTAAAATAATCTTATCACTTCTGGGAATGACACTGAGCAGGTTGAATTATGGGCAGGCAAGCTTGAAGCAGAGTTCAGGGTTTTATGTGTGTAAGCTCAGTGGTGATTAAAATTGTTAAGTCAGGCAAGGCTGTAATCTGAGACTGCTGCTTACTGATTAATATTTGCTGGGGTTGGGAATGGGGGGTAGGGGCAGGGACCAGGAGATACCTTTTTCCCCAAGCTGGAAAATGTCAGCATCTCATTTTGAAATGTTTAATTTTTGTGTTTCTTTTGTTATAATAAATTATTTCAAGGGCCTCCACAATTAGACAATAGCTTTTGATAGAGGCAAAGACTGCATTTTCAGGTCTTTTCCTTTAAATACAGCTCTGACTGTAGGTAGCGCTGTGTTGCAAATCCCGGTGAAACTCAAATTCCGTACCTTGCTGCTACCTTCCTGCTCTGGTTATCATATGGGTGGGAAAGAGTAATGGAAACCCTTCTGTCAGTCTTTACGTATTTGTACTGTCCACGTCTAGTGTGTGTGTTTCCGCGTCTTGTGCTGATGAGGTATTTAGGAAGCAGATGCAATGCACTGCTCATGCCACTGTTGTGGTGTGGCCACATCAGTCAGTAAAATTGCTGTGTGTTGGATGAGACTAGAATGCAGATGAGAGCGAGTTGGATCAAAAATGAGGAACTCGGAGAAGACATAAGTTGGCAGAGGGAATTGACCAGGATCAGTTAGGTGTCATATCAGATGCTGTGGCCAAGTACTGAGTGTCCTCTGTCACCTCTGTTCTGAATCTATCTGGTGACTCCTACTGCTACTGGGTTGCAGCAGGAGCAGCCACCACTGTTTCTATTTCTGTTTGGCCAACTGGCCTGTGCTACTGTACTTTGTCAGAGCTGCATCTTTCCAATGGGATAAAAAGTCTTGTAGTGGGTTTTTTTGTTTGTTTGTTTTGTTTTGTTGTTGTTTTTTTCTTTAAATGTGGTTTGCTTTTCCATACCTTCGTTAGGTTTAATCTACAAGGTAACTACTCTTCAAATGGGCAGGATCTACAACCTGAGTACTGATACTATGGGAGCTAAAAGAATATGAGTCACTCGTTATCTAAATACCTATGAAGTAGCTATAGGAAAGAGCAAATGCTGGTTGGTTTTGAGTCTCTTCAGAAGTTCAATGTTTAGGTTCTCATTAGTTTTCCTCCGAAGTATACACTGTGTTGGATTTGTTCAGTGGTTCTCTCACCGAGAGTTATATATAACCTAGCAATATATGCACTATATTCTACGACCACATCCTTGTCACAAAGGAACAATTCATCTGTGTTCATGACAGTCAGAATGTGTTGGATACTGCCTTTCATTAGGGAAAAAATTACAGCATGCCAGTACTTTCCATCTAAAGAATGTGTTTAAAAATAGAAAGTGGTTCTAGAGAATTTCCAGGCTCACAAATAGCAGACATGCTACAGTTTATCTCCATTTCCTAAAGGAACACTATCTGAGTGGCGAACTGAACTTTGGTCAAGATAGTGGGGTGTTAAGATTCAGAATAACTAATGATGAGCTGTGAGAAACACCAGGAAAGGTTGTGATTATTTTGTGTTAAGGATCCTGCCTAATGTGTTGGTGGTATTTGCTTTGGTTGTTTTTAAAGACCATCACTGCCACAGTAAATACAAAAGCATTACTCAAGTATTCCTGAATTTACTCTAAACCATAAAATATCTCGTCATGATACAAATGTTGTAAAACAGGAGTGGTTTGTTTTCCAGACCTAGTCAGTAATTCAGACCTTGATTACAGTTCTTTTAGTCTTTGTGTAAGAAGTTGGGAAGAGGTAGAGAGATTAAGAAGAGTTCTTTCATTTTTATCGATCAATTTTAAATTGTTAGGTAATATTTTGATTTCAAAATTGCATTGATTTCTTCCATTTTTATGGATTATACTGATTGAAAATGTTAGGTGCTCACAACAAATATACTGAGTCAATACATGTATTTAGTGTGTGTGAAATGTCAGAACTTTAGTACCTTAGTGATATAAAGACACTTCATGTTTTTTTTTTGAACTGCATTCACTGCAATCAAGGTGAAGGCAGATTGATGCATCATTAGCAGCTTTGTGATGGGAAGCACAAGATAGTAGAAAAGTGGAAGAAAGTACCTTAGAAATACATTGGTTGAATAGTTCAGACTCTTCTGTGCATTTTACTTCCACTATCTTTTCCAGTCTGAGGTAAGCATTTCTCTTACAACAGTTTATTTTTTGGCAACAGCTAAGACCGCATGCATCTGGTAACATGAGAACAGGTAGGGTAGGAAATATATGTTACATACCTTGGCTTCTGTAAATGCAAGTCCCCTAGCAGGTAGCATACTCTCAGCTGCCATGCAGCAGCTATTCCACTGCTTTATAATCTTGATAGGTCTGTATTCCACTTTAATTAGATATATATAAATTGAATTTAATGGTAAGATTTATCTGACATATGTGTCAGTGTGTTCCCGTGACAGTGTCATGTTTTCTGGCCAGACAGGCAGTAGAAAAGGAAAGCGGCACCTATGTGAAACAAGTGGAAAAATAACTATGAGTAGTGGTGACAGAGAGGGAGGTATGTGACGGTGCAGCTCTGGGACACGCTCAGCCATTGGGATGTTTTGTGAAGCTTTTTGTCATAAAGCTGCTCAGCCCTAGTAAGTATCTCGGAAGGGAAAAGCTGCCTTGACAGCAACCACACTCTCTTCTCCCTCTCTGGGTAGATGAAGTCTTAAATTGTTTCCTCTTCTATCTGTTCTGTGAATTTAGCAATTATACTAGAGGTTTATTCTACGTAATTTCCATTAATATGGATTATTCTACTATTATTCAAAGTTTCCTGAAAGTTAGTTGTGGTTGGTGGTTTTTTTCCTGTCACTTTTATGTAAAACCTTTGTATTGCATTAAAGCCTTGCTGGTGGAAGTGCACAATTGCATATATTAATTGCACCTGTTATCTGTTAGCTAGATTGTATATAGTCTTAATTAAGGCAATTTCATCTGCCAGAGGGCTTTGTCCTTCTTTATTATTCTCAGACAGATTGAATTTGTGTTCAACTGACTACAATCAAAGATTTCTAATGAAAATGAAAGTCCCACAACAGAATCTTCTCTGTCCTGTTAATTAAACATGAAACTAGCTGTTTCTGCTCCCTCCATGTTGACTTAAGATATATGGGCAAGAACATTGTAACTTGAAAGCCTCACAAGGAACATTTTAACTCTGTCATTCTATATACACTGGGTCTCTGAAGCCTAAGAAAGTCTAAGAAGCAAAGTGTTTCTTTTGAAAAGGCAAATTTGTCTACTGGAGTTAGATATATGGTATTTCTGGGATGAGAAATCTTGACAGAGACATTTATACTTAGCAGTCAAAGTGTTTGCTCAGTTAAACAGTGTCATATTCTGCACAGTGTATGATAAGTTTGCATATAGCTGCCACATAATTATGGCATATATTTACATATTAAATTTCTTAGGCTTAGTTGTTTTAAGTATCTTAACGTATTGGAGGAATCATCATCTTGCCTCTCTCTTTTTTTTTTTTTTTTCACTCCCTGTGGTTAAAACTTGCCTTTTGGCATGTTTTACTTCTTGGTACTATTGTACCACAGGCATTGTTCTCTTGAGATATGCTTTGTGTCTTTGCTAGGCTTTAGCCACGTTCTTGGCACTCTCTAAAAATCGTAACAGCTAAATGGGAAAGGTCACTTGCATTTTCCTTTTTCTCTGTAAAAATTTTTCATTAGTATATTCCAGTTTCTCAAAAGATATTAAACCATGGTAAGCAAAAGACATCAGAGAAAAGAGATTAATCTCTTTAAATGATACATTGCAAAGCTGTTTAAAAATGCTCAAGCTATAGCACGTGCTTTGGCTAACAAGTACAGGAAATGGAGGTAAGTCTCACTTGTATAGAGCCTGCCTCTGTAGGCTTGGTAGATTGTGTCCAAGATCCTTCAAAGAAGGATCATTTTGTATTAAAAAAATCTCTAAAATAATTTAATGATAATACACTATGTTTCTGCTTTCTTTGCTCTAAAGAATGAGCAGTAGAGGATTTGGCTTCCATGGCTTCTATAGCTTTGGAAAGCTGGGTAACATTCTAATGCCTCTTTCGTAACGTGTTACAAAACTTCAACAGAAAGATACTTGTATAGTGTGTAGACTTACACCGGGCAAATCAGGATCTTGTAGTTTGTCACCATTAATGTGAGAGAAGTTTATATTAAAAAAAAAAAAAATGTATAAGAAGCTTAACTGAGCACTTGACTCACAAGGAAGTTTTTTTTTCCACCCCAGACCAGAACGATGCAACTATTTCCAAGATCTTCCTGAGAGTGATTCCTTACCCTAAATTACCATCAGAATTGCTGGATCTTCCAGAGAGAAGATGCTTAACTTCAGTGTGGGATATTAGGAGAAGTTTGGCTCAGTGTAATGTTACGCAGTGCCTGAAAAAACTGTCAGGTGAAGCTGTAAAGCTGTCAGGTCATTTGAGGATTATGAAATTACTACTTGAATAAGAGAGCCTTGAATTAGGCCGTTTAAAATATAAAGGGAGATATAAGCATCCTCTTGGCTATGTTTGCGTTCAGTAATGAATGTCGCTTGAGTTAAAGCCCCTCAGCATGCATACACACAACTACTGTGAATGCAATAGCAAACAGATCATGCATGTGATGGTGCTTATGTGGCTGTTTTTGTGATACATAGTGAGGTATGTACTAAATTCTTGAAGGAGGCAGCAAAAATTTTAGACGAAAGGAACAAAGCAGTCAACCACTTAGTCTCATGTTCTCTTCCTTTCTGAAAGCTTGCCCTCCTGCAGAGTCTGTTCCCCCCCAGCCCCACTCCCACTCCCCTGCTGGATGTGTGTAATAGTGTAGTGCGAAAATCTAGAGAATGACATAATATAAATCTATCCTTAGTAAACTTGCCGTGTTTGAGAACTAAATGGTTACTTGCCTAGCATGACAGAACTTACTGAATATCTCAGGAAAATAAGAAGACATAAAAGATGCATATATTATACAGTGGCCTCTACTTAATAGTTGCAATGTTATCATAGTGGGGAAGAACTAATTTCTGGCCCAGAAGATCACTGGGTTATGTATGGAGACATAACATAGTAAAAATAGTATAATGGTGATACAAAGGAACTCACTTTGAGATCTATGTTTTTGGCATTTGCTTAATTTCTGGTAGGTTCTTTTAAAAATCTAAATCCTTGTTTAGTTGCAAGTTTTATGGGGAGGAGGGGAGAACTGATCCCTTTGTTTCTAAGATACTTTTGTCTTTCCTGTCCTTTAAAATCAACAAAACACAAAACTGTGTAGATGAACTACCTTAAAAAAATAATTGAAAAATTTAGTAGTCTAATCCATTTAGGATCATAGCTGAGGAAGTTGCTTTTCATTCTATTTCTGACTCTTACTGCAGACGGTAATAAAAGAGATAGAAAAGCAAGCAAAATCTTCCTCTGTCTTTATGGTCCCTGAATTTTAGATACCATTTAAATGTGTGATGTCGTCAGTGGATAGTAAAATAAAAGGGAAAAGAGGTAAAAATAAGATGGTAAAGATCACTGGTGAGACAGAGATGAAGAGCAGGCTCAAGGTTGAGAAGAGCAGGAAAATTTTGAGGAGACTGGAGAAAAAGAAAATTATTTGGATGAGGTGCAGGTGAAAAAGGAAGCAATAGGAAGTTAATTTCCAGTCTCTGTTCACTTGCTTTAAAAACGGAAGGAAGCCACTCCTGGACAAGAAGTGAGGTAGTCTTTTCAGGATGAAGAGTAGAAAGAAGATAAGGTGGAAGGACTTTCTGTGAAAAAAATGGAAGAAAATGATGAAGAAACTCCACCCTAAGATAGAGTGAATGATTGTTCAGTGATTCCACAGCCAGTGTTGTGTAGGAGCCATGTGAATGGGAACGAGGCATCACTAATTTAGAGGGAAATCAACACTGCTAAAGCCAGAAGAGAAACTTACGAAGAAGAGAAGATTGGGAAGAGTTCTTTCATCACTGTCTGCACTGTAAGGACCCTGAGGGCACTCATGGACATCACTGTTCCTGCACAGCCTCTCCCAGGGCTTCCCCAACCTGCCCATGGCCCAGGACCCCAGGTCAGCCCCCCATCAGCCCTTGCTGTGGCATTGGAGCAGGCTGGTCTCCAGCTCCCACAGCCCAGCCCTGCCTGGCCACGGACCACACTGTGCCATGCCCACCTGTGGGTTCCCTGCCTGCCTTTGGCCTGTCCCCAGCAGCCCTCATAGGTAGCTCCCACTGTTCCTGGTGCCTGGCCCCCGTGGAGCTGTGCCTTGACAGGCACATGGCTGGCCCTGGATTGTCTATATAATTTTTTCTCCTACTTTAAAACCCTGGGAGGTCAAGAAATACTGATGTTAGCATTCATGAATTATTGGGAAAATGCTGATTGAGTTCTATGGACCATGCAAGTTTGAAGAGCAAAGTTTGTACCGTGCTTTTATTAGACTAACTAAAAATCCTGAATGTTTGGATATACAGTAGTTTGCTGGGTCTGGCCTCATCTATCAGTGTCCTTAATATTGTTCTTGTTGTCCCAAAACTACTGCAAAGCAAAATAGAGTCTACTAAAGAGCTGAAGGTTTTTCTCCTGGAGAAAGGTGCTGCTTATATGTTTGCTGGTGAATTAGAGAGAGAAAGTGGAAGATTTGCTGGTTGTGCTGAGTTTCTTTAGTTTGTAGACTAGAAGTGTGAAATTTAAATGCATGACTGAAGTAAGTTGAAAATTGCATAAGTAATATGTTTTGGATGAATGTGATGTTATCCAAAACAGCTTAATATTCTTTTCTCAGATTGCAGGCTTTGAAGAAATGAGACAGGATAATTTGTTCTATTAGGGAAAAGCAGGTAGGCTCGTGAAGATGCTTTAAACAGTAGAATAAAAAGCACGTAAAGCCTATTTGTTTAATAGTAGTCCTCACTTGATGACTGTGTACTCTTTGTTGCCTTGCCTTCAGAAGCATAAATCAAAACTTGACACTGGCTAGAGAAAAACAGTAAAAATAATGGAAAAGTAAGAATGACAATACGACATTAACAAATCTAAATTTTCTTTTTATAGACTTGAAGGAGTCAAGATTCTAAAGTTAGCAGTGAAAACTGGTTGCTTTCTAGTTTGTACAATAATGTGGGGGAAAAAATATACGCTCTTGGAACTGAAGTGCACCAAAAAGGCAGTAATGCTTCCATGAAATTCCCAGTTTCATTAATACCAGTTTCAGGGAACTGGGTTTGAAATTATTGCACAGATCATACAAGGGAATTCTCAAGAGTGCTCAGTTCCCCAGGCTCCCATTTGCCTCACTGAGCATTCTAGTCGAGGTAGTGATAAAAACAATAATTAAAAAGTCATTTGTTCTGTAGTATTGGGAGGATTGAGTTGATCCCTTGCGGGGTCAGGAGGATTGTTTTTCCTCAATATGTAATGTTGCACAATTGATTTAAGCCCATAGTTATTACATTTTAGTTACGTTTCATTCTAAAGCTGTTAATCAGCATGGTTGCCCTAATGCAATAAAAATCGACTTACATGATAGGTGTTAGCTTTCATTTAATTGCTGTTTTTTTTTTTTTTCTTTTTTCCCTTCCAAATAGTTTATTTGTTTGAAACTTTAAGTCTTGAAGTTACTTCTTGCTAGTTGATCTAGCAATTTCTTAACCGCGCTTCCAGTAATATTTAGTTTATTCAAGGTGATGACTCCAATTATTTTCCTTTTCCTCCAGATCAGAGTGTAAATGGTGTCACATAGTTGAAAGTTTCATAGTTGGAGAAAATAGAAGTACTTATTTGAAATGGGGAAAAACGCTGTGCTGCATATACAGAGAAAATTGCATCTTTTTTTTTAGCAATGATAAAAATAACAAGAATAAATCTTGAACTACATTCACACACTTGCACATGCAGTATAGATACAGAAGAAGTATTTCAATTGGATGATGTACTTTTTGCAAAACCAGCAAAGGCATCTAAAACACCTATTTAGGTACTCTCTCAGTAATGAATTGTAGCTATGCAGAAGGGAAATGAAAGCAAAGGATATGGCAGGCATTTCCAATAGACATAAAATTATTAAGTCACTGATAAGAATTCTTCTGTAATTTTGGCTGTGGTTCTTGCCCCTGTTGTTGAAGAAGAGTGAACTTAAACTGACACAGGTAAAAGTAAAGGCTGGGGGCTGATTGTAGGAAAGGAGAGAATGTTTTATGAGAGGTTTGGAGGAGCTTGGCTTGTTTAGCCTAGGACAATAAAAACTTAGATTGTGGCCTTTAAAAATGTTGAGCGGGTAAACATCAGAGAAGGGTAAGAATTAGTTAAGCTTAAGGACAGTGTTAGCCCTAAAACAAAATGGTATAAACTGACCCTGAATAAGCTTAGCCTGGAAATCAGGAGGGGGTTTCTAACTCTCAGAGGCATAGGACTTCAGGCATTTACTAGGTACGAAGATGAGAGACAAAACAGAACTATGGTAAAAGTGGACCTTAGTAGGCTGATGGACACTCTCAGATGATGTCTGAGCTGACAGAAGCAAGGATGGAAGTGAAGGCCCAGGAGATTTCCTGTCGTTTTGGTTTTGTTTCTGTGCACGTACTCAGATTGTTATTTCACTGGAGAGAACTGAAACGGTTAACTGGAGTACTTTGTTTATCGTCCTGGACACAGTTTTCATAAAGGATCCCTATTTGTTGTATTTTTATTCCAAGGCATTGAGGAAATAATGAGTTGATAGTTCCTTTTCTTAAATGACTGTGGTCAGTATTTTTCCAATTTGTTAGGCATACCAAAGGTTGGTGTGGTGACATTTAAAATGAAATTTAGCAAGCTGAAATATACAAGCAGGCTCTTCCAGACATGCAAGTTGTGATTATGCTCTGGTATTGCCACCAACAGCAGTGACAGTAAAGAGGGATGGGAAGATGCAAGAAGCAGTAGCAGCCTAGGAGGAGAGGCAAGGCTGCCGCACTAAGAAAGCAATGACAGGGAGATGAGGCATCCCTAACCATTCTGGGGAAGAACAGATGAAGTGGGCAGCATCAACAGGCAAAGATGTAGCTTTATGTGACCATGAGGGACAACAGGGAAGATCGAGGATGGGAGGTGAGAACAAAGGGAAGATAAAAGCTGGTAGCTGATAAAACCCAGGGCTGGTAGGACGGTCCTCTGAAAGGTATAAAAAAGTACACAGGAAGTGGAGAACATAGTGGTGGAATCACATCCCAAAGAGCAAGGTGAATGGTAAGATGAATTTGCTTCTTAGTGCACTTGAAGTTGACTCTAGAGAAGGAGTTTGAGAGGGTGATATTGCAGATAACAGAAAAGTCTTTCTGTGCTGGTGTAGGGATTTGTTCGGTCTTTGCTAAAAAGGTTTGAAGTACATGTAGATTTCTGTTTTTTAAACTAGCATTTTGCAATGCTTTCTTATCTAAATATTTTTTCCTAAACTTTTTTTCTTACAGGGTTATTCATGTCTTGGATGGGCTCCCTCATTTAGTAAGGGAATAAACAACTTGCTTATTGTGCAAACCTTACGATGAGAAACTCTTTGCTTTAAGCTCTATAGTGGAGGCAGGTGGTTCTCTCTGTATTCTTGTGTTCTTAGGAAATCTCTATTTAATGCGTAACATATAACAACTTGTTGAAAGTAATCAGTATCAGGAAACCAGCCAGACACGCCCCTCCCCGGGCTGGCAGGTATATGCAGTCCCAAACAAATCCACAGTTTTAAGCAGTATAGTCACATCTTTCCTGTTTTTTTTCTGTCCTTGAATGCCTTGCCCGATTTGCTGTAGCATCTCTAGGGGGAAAAAAAACAACTTTTTTGCAAGGTAGTGTTGGCCACCTAGCAAACAAGAGCCATTTAAGGCTTTCCTTTTCTTTGGGCTCCCCAGTTGTGTTCTTCCCCTCTTACCCCAATATGGAGAGTTTGAGAAACCAAAATATAATACAGAATTCACAGCATCTCTATTTCTTATCAGGGAATAGTGGCAGAAAAACAGTGCATTGTGTTATGACTCCTTACAGATGCTGTGAAGTCCTTGAAAAATCATGTAGATTATAAGGATGTGTACGTACATATTCCTAAGTGGGAAACTTCTGAAAGGGACCTTCTGAAAAAGAATGTTGATTTTCAATCCACCCTTCACCTTTAGATGTAAGGTCCCGTGCACCTTTAATAGAATTGGCTGAATTAATATTTGGAATTTCCTGTGTATGAGTTGTTCTGACTCTCGCTCACGGGTAATGATCTCCCTTTTAATGATAATAAAAAAGTGACAGTAGTTGGCAAACGATATGCTACATTTATGAAAGCATTATGCTATTCTTTCAGACACTGATATATAAATTTGGATGTGTCCTGATAATTTATTACTGATGAAATACTGGAAAGATTCAACTGCTATTCAATGAACAAAAGTGAAGAAGAAAGAGAAACAGTGTCATAGTGTGCACAAACGTCCTTTGAATATATAAGGTTAAATCAAGAGTGAATATTATGTTCTGTATTCTTTTACAGATCAGCTGAGCAATGTGATGCTGTATCTGTGGATGTACACAGATTGTATTGTCAGCATTACGTGCGTGAGCTTTCTATAAGGATGAGGTTATCTAAGGTTATTAAGTTATTTAGACAGATAAACTCTCATATTTGAAGATAGGAGTATTTTTTTTAATTTCTTTTTAATTCTGTGATACTTTCAAATCGCTTCGATTAACAACTGGTTACATAAGCTTACATAAGAATGTGAACGAATTATATAATATGATGATTTTGCAGTTTTACAATGCAGAGGTTATTACTCTTCATACTAGAACTATTCCTCTGCCATATTGCTCTTTAGGAGTAACATCAGAGTGAGCCTTTAGGACAGACTCCAGGAAATAACAGGACAATAAGTGACTCTCAGTATGTTGGAAGTAATTGGTGGCTGAATGCAACTCTTCTCAGCCTATTAACAAGGATGCCATTTAGTAGTCCTTAAAAGGTGACGGAATTTTGTTTGCTGCTGCCTTTGTATATGTAACTATTAGCTGTGGCTAGAGGCTTATCTGGCCATTTGAGTGCAAAAACTTGCTGCATAAATATCTATTGAATAGTGTACACTTATGTAACTTGGCACTTAAGGGTTGTGATAGAAGAGACTGGTGATAATCTAAGGAATTTGTGAAAGGGGAGTTTTGCATTATCCAAATGTTATTTAAGACTGACACTTCTCTGATGAATGGTAGCATATGATGCCTATCAAGAGTAGATCGAACTCTTTTTTTTTTTTTTAATTATTTTTTTTCTCTAAATATATGTTTAATTAACAAAATTACAGTGCAGTGCCGACAAGAGCTCAGAAGTTTATTCTGGGGCATTAGGTCTGTGTTGATTCAGGGACGGGTGTCCTCTGCAGAATCCTTAATCTTGCCTGTTACAACAGCTCTGTTGTGCCAGCAGTGCTCTGTGCCAGCAGACATTGGTACACAGGCTTTACTCGTAGCTTATGAGATCTGATGTGCTCAGCCTTTTCTAAGGAAATTGCCTAAAACCTGCAGGTTTTCCATTGTATATGGAAGTTTATGTATAAACTCCTTTCCCCAATATTGTCCAGGAAGAGATTAGGATGCACAACCTTGTCTTTATGTTGCTTTTACAGTCTTCTCTAGATTAGCTGTAAGGGAGTGAGGGAAAAGAGAAATAAAAAGGATGTAGCATGGAGATGAGTATTAGGTCAAAGCATTTTAGAAGGGATCAAAAGAGCAGTTGCTGCAAAGAGAAAAAAAAAAAAAAAGGCAAGAACACACTCTGGCCCAAACCCAAACAACCAAAAACCAACAAATCACAAAAACCACACCAAATAACTCCACAAA
>VXAK01003643.1:56977-69091 GCA_013399435.1 Arenaria interpres | reverse complement strand
AAAAAAAAAAAAAGGCAGGAGACTTTTATTTCGTTATGGTTCTGGGTTTTGTTGTGTTTTGTTTTTACTGTGGCTTTCATCACTGTTTCTTAGGCGGGGATGTTCTTTTTGCTTCCATGAATAATGGATATCAAAAGTCTCCTTTTGAAGATGCTTCGTTTAGCATTCTTTCCTCCTTATGGGACAATCATCTAGATGTGTGGGCAGGTTCTAACAAATTTCTGTAGGCTTGTGCTTAATGTCTGAGCTTCCACTGATGAGCTGTGTTTCCAGAATGCAGTTATATGAGAGAGATGTTAAATGAAACAGAGGTAGACAACTTTGAACTAGTAAAGCAAAACAGAAAAAACTGGTTTTTTTTTCCTAGAAAAATGGAAAGAATGAAGATACGGCAAAGGAGAAGGATCAGAGATGCCAGGAAACAAGACTATTTCTGACCACATTGGCCAGTGACGTAACATGAGATAGCTCTTCACCTAGCATAAGGTCACGTTGGTAAGATGCAGAGACACTGCATCTTGCCAACACTCACATGATGCTCACAAGCACACTGCAGACTGGCAGATAGCAGTGACTATCAGTGGCAGATGCCTGGAACCTAGGGATTAGAGCACTATTTCTGTATTTATATAAACACTTCTCTTCCAGTCTTTCTGAAGCATGTAAGAAAGGAAAAGTGTCTGAATATTGTCTTTATGTCTCAGCATGAGGGGCAGAACTATGTAGGAACTGGGATTTTCCTTCATGAGGAAAAGAGATATTGCTGAAATTTTGTAGCTTTCATTGTGATTCGAAATCTGAGTTCTAGCTGGATTCAGAGGAACCAAGGACAGAATCCCAGAGAGTCTGCAGGCCTTGCTGTAAAGCCAGGCAGCCGGCAGAACAAGCCCACATGTCACCGTGCTTGGTTGGTGGTCTGGCAAATCTGGCAGCCCAGTAGACAGAAAAAGGCAGAGTGTGCCTGGAAGCAGGAAGGCTGCCAGCCCAGCAGCTTAGCCTGCAAAGGGGAACAAGGGGCTTGGGAGGTCTGGTGAAGGAGTGGGGCAGTTCAGCAGGCGTGCAAGTAGGAACCCAGCCCCTTGGATATCTCTAGGCAGAGATGGTAGGAAGTGTTTTCAGCTTTCCCAAGGGAAATAGAGAGTTTTTCAAGTAAAATCAAAGTTGTCACATGCTGTGATTATTTTTTATTATTCTTAAGGCAAGCAGGAAGAAATTTTTTTGATTGTCGTGGTTTAGGCCAAATTGGCCTAAACTCCCAGGATGATGTCACTGGCAGGGACTGGGGATGTTCCAGACTGGACTCAGCAATGGATGGGAACTGGATTCCAGCTCTGGAGTCAGGAACACACAGATCGGGATCAAAGGCAGACAAACAGACAGGGTCCTCTTTGGACATCGGCCATTGAAGAAAGAGAGCTGACCCTTTGATCCCTCAGGTTTTATACTGAGCAAGGGGCAGATGGGATGGAATATCCCTGTTGGTCAGTTTTGGATCACCTGTCCTGTCCGCTCCTCCCCACAAGTGGGACCCCTCTACACTTTTCCATTTCTGACCCTCCAACAGGGCAAATAACGAAGTTAGCTGACCTTGGTTGTTACAGCAATAAGTAGAAGCAAGAGCCTCTCTGCACACCATTCCTTGGCATGAAGTATAAACATTGGTCTTATCACACTAAGAGTGAACAGTTTTCTGCTGCGTATATCAGAGAGTTAAAAGAGACTTAGCTAAGAAGTAAAAGTATTGAATAGAAAGTTGGTTCTGTTTTACCTCAAATCAGGACAATGATGAGACTGGTGAAACACTGGAACAGGTTGCCTAGAGATGCCCCATCCCTGGAAACATTCAAGGTCAGGTTAGATGGGGCTCTGAGCAACCTGATCTGGTTGAAGATGTCCATGCTCATTGCAGGTGCGTTGGACTAGATGACTTCTAAAGGTCTTTTCCAACCCATGCTGTTCTAGTAATCTATTATTATTATTATTTTAGGGCCCCATTTTCCCCCCAAACAAAAATAAAATTGGATTTTAGAGGAAAAATCCTGACCTGTTAGTTGCATGTTTTGATAGTTTGAAAAAGGGTTGTATGTGTTTATCCTCAGGCTTTGAGAGGGGGTGCTTATACAATGGAAGTGTTTTTCTTTTATGCATCTCTTTGATCTGTTCATCTTTCCAGCTCACCTCACCTCCATCTGTATGTTTGTTCCATCTGATATGCAGATTTGAGCCTTCTGGGATTGAGTTGCTTCTCTGCTATGCCTAGTGCAGTGAGGCTTTGAGCCAGAATCCCTAATTATTGAACAATGCAATCTTTAACACTATTTCAGGTAACCTCTGAAAAGTAAATATATGAGAGGCTTTTTCAGATTTTAAGAAACATCTGAGAACTTGATCACATGATGCAATGTATTGAGGCCTTTCTCTTTTCATCATAGGAAAAACTTGTCAATTTTGGGAGATTTCAGTGGTCACTAGAAAAAAGAAAACAACGTAAAAAGCAATTTTCTGAGCTTACCTTTGCTGCTGAAGTAGTTTCAGTAATTCCAGTGATGTATGGGTGAGAACATGGAGGAGGCAGGAAAGTAATGATGAGACAGGACTTTTTCAGAATATTAGAACTAGATATGAATTCTGGAGTAAAATAATTTAGGAAGTCAGAGGTTAAATAAAATCTGTATGTGTAAAGACATTCTTATTAAAGCATGGAAGAACTGTTTTGTGTATGCGCAGGTATGCAATTGACTTGTGTTAATTTTATGCCTTTTAAATTCACAATTGAAAAAAGGAATACCTTAGGAGTGGGACCATGTTCCAACAAATAGCTGCCAAATCTTGAACCTGGAGATTTTTACTACCTGAACTCACTTGGATGAGAAGTCCATATCCTTTACATACTTTCTGTGCTGCCCATTGTCCATTAGGTGACTTTCTTTATGCATTTATATTTTTAAAGTTGGATGTACAACACAATGAATGCAAGTGCATGGAATGCATGTGCATGAGAACTAGGGTATGTATAAATATGAATGCGTCTGGTCTAATTGGCAAGACTCTGCCTACTGAGTTTCAGTAGTGCAAGAGACATTTCCAAATGGTCAAATTAACCTAACAGTTTTTGAAATAAAGATTGATAGATTACTGGGAAGAACTCAGTTGCTAGATTTTTTTTTTAACATAGCTTTTCTTACATTTATGCAGCTTAATTTAGCCAGTAGAAGATGATTTTTCAGTTATTTCTTCGTAAGTGTAATTTTATTTTCTGTGAAAGTATAACTGGAAATCGATGATTTTTGCAAAGTTGTTGACAAAGTAAATGATGCTTTAGAAAAATATGCAGAAGGAGATAGAATCATAGAATTGTCTAGGTTAGAAGGGACCTTTCAGATCATCTAGTCCAACCATCAACCTAACACTGAAAAAAAACATCACTAAGCCATATCGCTAAATTCCTGTTCTCACTATAAAACATAAAAGACCTGGCTACAGTGTCATAAACAAAATAAATAAGTGTAGACTGCAGCTGTAGAGAGAAAAATATTTTATAATGTAAATAAATTATATACAATGTGCAAATATTTTATATGGCATGTAAGGTCATCAAGGTAGAGAGGAAATACGAAGTCATATTAGCCTTACTAAAGTAAATAGGCTTGGGGGAAGATGAGGTTTTGTGCGTACAAGACTACCTTTAATTGCCTGTGTTATTTCATCTTACATGTGCACCTTACCTTATGTTCCTAGCCTGTCATAGCTGCAGCATAGTACAGTTGTGTAACATGTACTTATATTGGTCAGTTTTTCCGGGGTGTTCAACTGCCAGCAAATCCTGCTTTAGATATATTTAAGAAAATATTTCCTAAAATACTCAAACAATATTGGTGAATAATTTTGCAGAGTTGGTTTCAGTTTGGTTTTGGTTTTGTTTTTAATTATTCTCTTACTTCATGCTCACGCAGGAACTAAGCTCTTCTGGAGGTCTGTTGAAATGAGTTCTGATTCTTCTTGAAGACTCTGGCCTGTTTCAATTTGAATGATCAGACACTGTGACCATGCTAAAAGTTGGCCTTTGCATAAATTAACAAGGTTAAGTTATAAACTGAGTGAATAGTAGAAATAATTTCTTTATGTGTCTTCTTTCACAACCTTTGGAATAACCCAGAAATGCTCTTAAACCTAAATGCTCTTAAAATCCTCCAAGACAGTTCCCCTCAGCATGATTTTGGCTCTTACTTTAATTGGAATAATAGGTATAGGATTTTAAGTATGTTATTTTGGTGGTGCCTTTTAAAGTGCTACATTTAATTTCATTTTGGTAGTTGGCGCTTGGCAAAAGCTTTTCAGCTCTCATCACATAAAAAAACCCAAACAAATAATCAAAGCAGTCAGCAGGACACAAAAGTTCAGAGCTGTATGTCTTGTTTCATATTTCATGGGTTTTAAAACTTTGTGTAAATGTGCTAATTGGAAGGAAGTTTGCCTGTGACCTCTGCCTGGATATCAGATGATAACCCATGAATTTAAGTAAACTTTATTTCTCTTTATTTAGACCAGTTATAATTATCAGCATCAATACTTTCAAATGTTTGCTCAGCGTAGAGCGGATGTGAAGTTAGCTGTACAACTGCCTCCTTTATATTAAAGCATCTCACCAATGGCAGTGCGCACTCAAGAGCAGGTAGGAGTCAAACCTAGGATATTGATCTGGCAGATCTCTGGAACTCCTTGGCCCTTCTGTCATGTTATGTGGCTCTTGTCCAACTCAAATGCCACTTATTATATTTACTGGATTTTTTTTGTATTTTAACAAATTACATTCTACTCCAGTAAAGTATGTAGTATTCAAGGACGATCTTTGACTTATTTTAGAAGTACTTTTAAAAATTACTACTATTATAAAACTTTATAACTTAATTAGTAAAGATCTTAACATAAAACTATGAATGCACATAAATCCATGTAGGATTCACACTGAAAATCTCGGGAGTTTTGCTTCTCTTGGCTTTTTTTCTCTCTGCTCATCTGTCAGTAGCAGATGCTAAGTCTGGGTGGAGCAGGCCATTTTTAGCTTTAGCACCTAATTTGTGGTAGAGACTTTTAGTATTATTTGCTTAGAATGATACTTTAAAATCAGAATTTATTTTTAATATGCCTGGTCATGAAACTTTGTTTTGTAGCATTATTTCATAAGACAAATGCTATTTCTAAACTAAAATAATTCTATATGAATTTCATTTGACTCTATAACCAACTAAGTAAAAACTCTAATACAGATTTGTGTGCCATTTGTTTCTTCTGATAGTTTATTACATTCCATATTTTTAAGAGTAATCACCTTGAAAAAGAAACAATCTTTTTCCTTAGAAGTTAAGTAGCTGTTAAGTATATGCTCCAACACATGCTGTGTTCTATGCATGCCTTTCTGGGTGTACAATTACGCTGATAGTAAGGTAAAGTGCTTACTGCAGTATGATTTATTCCTAAAGTGCCAGAGATCAATGGCTTTTTAATAATTTTATGTAATTTTCTCACTGTAGATAACTGCATTAAAGTAATAACATTACTCTCATGACGTGAGTAAAGTTCTAATATTTCACCTGAAAGCCACAACCCTTATGGCAGCTGTGTAAGGTACATACAGTATGTATGGTTAGTCACAGTAAGAGGAGTAAGTTTGTCGTACAAAATAAACAGTCATTCTAATCTCCAATCCTTTAACTTTATACTTTGTGATCCTCCTCTTACTTCATTCCTACATCCTTGCCTAGGACATTCTTGATCCTGCAGAGATTTAAGTGCACTTAACTTTAGGCAGTAGGGACTTCTGTGCTGCTTCTCAAACTTCATACATGTTTCTCTGCAAACCTTTGCAGGAACCTTTATTAGAAATTGCTGCAGGACTCTCTCTTCTTTCAGCATTCCTGATGAAAGCTGTACACTTCCACTTACCACAAGATGCAAGTCATTAGAAGTTAATTATTAAAATAGCTTTTTATTGAGCCGTCTGAATTATGCAGGCCTAATAAGAGTAACCATGTGATTGTCAGTCTTGGTTTTGTCCTGCGTCATGGTATATAATCTCCTTACTGTTTTGTACGTAGTTGTGGATTGGTACCTAAGTTCGATGACCAGCCCCTCTAAGAGGGAATCTTACTCTGTTTGTCTGTCAGAAGGAATGTGTCACTCAGCACTACGCACACTGCTGCTTTTCTGAAAACTTTGTTAATGTGGGAAAAATGTTCCTAAATTAAAGATGTGTTTGGGATGCCCTGGATAGTAGCATTATCTGATAGTGACTTATTCCTATATATGAATCTGATTCTGTGACATAAAATTATGTTAGTATTACATAATTCTTGCCTTCTCCCTGCTTCCAACCCCCCACCCCACCGCTTGCTTTCCTTTCCTTTTTTTCCTTTGAATAGACTGCTGACATCAAATTCCTGTTTTAAAATTTGTAGCAGTTCAAGGGAAATCTTTCAGCACACTTCTAAGCAATAAGGGTTTTGGCAAGTAATATTTGACAGGATCAGATGTCTGTAGTATTTAGTAATATTTCCTGAAAGAATTTTTAATTGTTCAGAAAAATAATGCAACACAACATGCAAACGAGGTGAAAAACTAGCTATCTTAAATTCTTTACATATACCAAGTTACTAATTGCATTCTTGCTTCTAATTGCTGCTTGTGTCCAGTTTAATTGCTAGAAATTACTTTTCTTGTCCAAATCTGCAGAGGAGCATTAGAGCTAGTGAGGGTAAGGCTTAAATATTTTTCTTAACTGTATCTAATTGCAATATGGTTGCACCTACGTAATTCATCAATATTAACTATAACGTTTTGCAATAAGTATATGAATGTTTTTCACATCCAAGCTTTCTACCTTTCCTTTTTTCTTAAGGTGAACATCTAAGGAAAGCCCATGTTTTTGTCTTGTTTTCTTCCCTTCTTATTTTGCCTTGTAGAGGGCATATGACCGTATCCAAAGCCTGCAGTGAGTGTTCAGCATCTGAATGTATTTGTGTCAAACGGCTGCAGTGATAATAGGCTGCGGATGATGCAGTCTGCATTGTTAAGTCTTCAGGGAGCCTTGCTCTGCTAAACCAAGCTTCATTCCGCTGCCGCAGTTCAAAGAATAAAGGCAGCAGAAATGATCAACGTTATAAGTCTCAGATTAAGTTAGAGAGTTGCACAACGTATGAAAGAGCTCTTTGGTCCATGACTAAACATGCAGTTTTTCATGCATGTTGACTGTGTAAGAAAATAAATGGTAATAATTTAGGAAGTCTCTTACCTCCCCCAACTCCTTGCAACTTTAATCTCAGTTCAGTGGCAAGACTGTCAACCAAACTCCTTGCATTTTCACAGTGCTTCCCACCTTTATGAAATATTTGTTGCCGTAAAATGATTAACAATTTTGCACTATTGCACTGATCTGGAAAGATGTAAAAGGAAGAAATCCAATTAAGTAGATTCTTATGAGATGGTTTTCAGCAATACTTTAATAGCCCAATTACTATTACAAGGCTTGACAGGTAGTTTTAGCAGTAATTATTTATGTAAACTAAAAGATAGCCTGTAACCTTTAAAATAAGTGATCTCATACAATTCAGCTTCTACAAGATGATACTTAGCTCTTTCTTTACTGCAGTTAAATCAACAATATTACTGGCCTGAGTATCAGGGCCGAGTGCATTAAAGATGTAATGTTGCTACAGTATTGCTTTATTTGTTAATGAAACTGAGAGAACTGAAGCCTTTATCTTGCTTTCCTTTTCTTCTTGTGTTTTGAATGTACTATGAATTCCCATTGCTTTTCATCGTTTTCTACCAAGAAGCTGATATAACTTGTATAATAAATATAATGCAGATCTCTCTAATTTTAAATAACTAGCTACTAGAATATGGATAGCATTGGATCTGAAGTAAATTCGCTTGTTTCTTCCTTTTGCTTCTCTGCTGAGTAATTGTCTAGAACTGTTGCTGGCAAAGCTTTGTGCTGCTGGCTGTAGCTGTGTAGGATATGTAGTGTGTTACAGTACGAGTACAGCCGGTATGTTCAGCATTAAGAGATTTTTGTCCTTTCCTGGACATTCCCTATTTGAATAAAGTTTGATAGTGTGCAGACACAGAAGTATTTTCCTTCCACGTCTTATTTATAAAATCTGAGCCTCAGTTTTTGAATGAGGACTGGTAACATAAAGTACTAATTGCCACTGCTACAAACTTTGCCTCAGCACTTCTACCATTCTCCAAAGAAGTAGCTCTTCTTTCCTATTCTAGCACTCCCAAAAGATGCAGCCAGATCCAGAGCCCAAAACTGCCTGCTTCCAATTCAGTGTGAGATACAGCTTGTTGGCACGAGCTGGGTGTGGGCAGCTTAGTGTGCCTTTAACAACTGACTTGTTTCAGCCTGAACTCCCTGACCGTGTGGTTTGCCACAGTGTAGGGAGACATCAGCGTTTCTTTACACGGTTCTTTGCTGCTCCCAGCTTCTTCACGCTGCCTAGGAACCTTTGTAGATTTAGCCCTTTAAATAACAGAGTGTGTTGTTGCTTCAGCAGAAAATATGAAGTTAAAAGACTTGATTTTTAAACAGGTATTAAGAAAATACATTTTTTTTTTTAAACCTTGCCCCTAGTGGGTTTTGTTGGAATAAGGAGAAAATTGCAAAAAGATACCTTTTTTTTTCTTTGTCTCATTGTGTTGAAAATGTTTGTATTTTGCTAGCAGAATCAGACCAAGCAAACTGTACCTGCAGTAAAAGCTGTAGTAACTGTAGGCTTCCAGAGCTGTATTTCATGGTCAAGAAATAAATTTTGAAACAGTAGCTTTAAAATGCTGTGCTAAATATTTGAGTTTTTTGTGGTTGCCCTTCAACATTGTTGAATTGCTGTTTTATTATACGCCTGAATATTTTTGCTTGTGATTTATATGGAGACTATGAAAATGATGAATAGAATTTATATAAATGAAAACTGTGTTGTTTTTCATGTATATAATACTTAGAAATTGATTTTGTTTGTTGTAATTATGTCCACCAGCCTTTTATGTTGATTATGCCCAGACTGGTAAATCAATTTAGCAAACTAGCAAACTTACCAAATCTACTTTTAGGTTGGTTTATGTTTATAATTGAAATTTATTCCATGTCTATTCCTTAGCAGAAATGTTACATAAACACTGGTTGCTATTAAACTGATAGAGGTGCAGAGGTCCATTAAATGCCTGATTAAAATTCTGCTCTATGGCCAAAAAAATGTAGCATTGATAATAAACAGACATGAATATTTTGATAAACTTCATACTCTTTAAAAAATCTCTCCATAACCTTAATATCCATGAGATGAAATTTTGTTGCAAACTTTAGTCTGTCATCTCCTGATGACAATTCCAAGTGTCAGTACGGCCAACTATATGCTTACAGCATGTTCCTTGTATAAGAAACAAGTGAGTTCTGCTCTTGTACTGTTTTTGTGAAATTGCCCAGGTAATACAATGGGGATGGAAAGGAGCAGTGGAATCCAAACACGTTTGTATGTGTATGTATTGGGGAAAAAGGACTAGGTGCCTCTTAGTCATCCAGAATCTGTGAATACACATCAACGCAACTCAACAGTAGTGAGTTAGCGTGAGGTCCTGGATGGTAGTTCTCACTGGGAACAGATCAAATCTGTTATATCTAGATCTATGATTTCTGAAGCACTAAAGAAGGTAGCCAGTAAATGGAAGAAGTTTGTGCTAGTTACCTCTAATTTGGACCATGGTTTTCTATATGATGTTATACTTAACTTGTTTTGTTTGGTGTGCTAGTGTGTGGAGTATAGAAAGCGTAGGGTTACACTCATCTAGGTGAAACTTCAAAAAATTGATAATGAGAACTTGATAGCTTTCAAAAAAAGAAAAAAAATGCAGATGTTTATATCCCTTTTTGCAATACTTCAGAAAGAATACTAATCCTTTCTGAAGAAATTTTAATACAAATTCTTATTAATGAAAAGTGCAATATATGAAAAAAAGCAGGATCAGTAATCATCTCAAATTACGCAGTAAATAAAACTCTGAGGTTTTTTTGTCATAGTTTTTAAAGAAAGTTAGCAAGGTAGCCACTTCAGGAGATATATTTTTATTATTAGCTGAGACTCTGTGTTCAATTGCTCTTTCTCAACTTTCCGACTTCTGATATTTGTTGCTTTCAAAGCCTGTATCCAGAGGGCATGACAGCATCATGATAAGCAATAACGGAGCAAAAGGTAGTATAACATATTTTGGGATGTCATAGACTATATGGCCGGGAGGAACTACTGTAATTTTGTTGTTTAACCTTCAGGTTAGCACAGAACATTAAGCATCACTGACTAAGCTCTGTCCCAAATCACCAAATCTTTGAAGTGAACAGAAAGAAAATACCAGTTCTGAGTATTTTGTCCTAATTCTGATAATTGAGCCTACATAAGGTTAATATACATATCAAATAGGGTTAAAAATTTAGAGTGAATTTTTTCTCAATAATTTTTAATATATGTGCTCTCTAACTTCAGAAGCTCTGAAAGATGAAGCCGGATGGAAGTCATTTGCACATTAATGAACTCTATTCTTCCTTTCTTTGTAGTTAATCTTAACAGCTTTTGTGATTGCTTGCTTCTTCTAGTGTTTTTCTTTGTGGGGTTATTTATTTATTTATTTATTTAAAGGAATTGTATTGAAAGCCATCTGATTGCATAGCACAGGAGATTAGAAACTCTCAGTGGTGATTTTGGACTGTTGCAATACATTCGCTGGTGAGGGGTCTGGAGCACAAGTCTTATGAGGAGAGGCTAAGGGAGCTGGCTTGTTCAGCCTAGAGAAAAGAAGGCTGAGGGGAGACCTTATTACTCTCTCCAACTACCTGAAAGGAGGCTGTAGAGAGGCGGGGGTCGGTCTCTTCTCCCAAGTCACAGGCGACAGGACTAGAGGAAACGGCTTCAAGTTGCGCCAGGGAAGGTTCAGGTTGGATATTAGGAAAAATTTTTACACTGAAAGGGTTATCAAGCAGTGGAATGGGCTGCCCAGGTAAGTGATTGAGACACCATCCGTGGAGGCATTCAAAAGACAAGTTGACTTGGTGCTGGGGGACATGGTTTAGTGATGTTTTTTTTTGTCAGAGTTGGGTTGATGGTTGGACTAGATGATCTTGAAGGTTCCTTCCAACCAAGATAATTCTACGATTCTATGATTATTTTTCTAATGATAAGGAAACTGGAAGGATGGAATAGTTTTGATTCTTGAAGGCAGATGTAATCTTTTCTCACCTTTCTTTACACGTCTGTTGTGTAGAAAGTGAAGTTCAGAGTAGGGGAAGTGGTGGCAGTATGCATTTGCGTGAATCAAGCTGTGAAGGATGGGAGAAGCTAAGGATCAGTGCAGACAGGGAAGAATCGTCATCTGAATTCTCTGTGGATCGTTGGGTGCTGCATGTTAATAAGCATGTTTTTCCTCCTGCTTAGTTCTGGCAAACTCTTTTTGCCTTCTATTTCTAATCCAGAATTCTCTGAAGTAAGACTCAAGCTTTTTATGCGTGGTATGTATTCTGCACATGCCTTTACAGTTTGGAAAAGTGACCATTGATATGTTCCCAGATTAAACAATGGATAAAGTATAAGTCTAGGACCTGAAATTAGATTTGACTGTATTAGACAAAATATTTGATTTATATTTCATATTTAAATCCTATACATCAAGTCACAGAAATTCGTAAGTGAAAAAGAGAGAATTGTTCAAGTACTCAGTATGATCTCTTTCAAATTAGAAGTGGTAGAATGCACATTACAAACATTTCATTAATAAGCTTTAAAGGCATGCTAATAACATTCTATGCTAAGTCATGTGAGCAAGAGTTTTTTAAAACTGAGTGCAGGAGATTCAGTGTTTACTCCAAATTTGATGAGGGTTACTCCACAAGAAGGTTGCATCTTCTGCAAAAATCTGATTTTATTAAAAATAAATTAGCTGTCATATAGCTAAGACTTTGAAATAAAGATACATGTAACTGGATGTAGCATTTCCTTTGCTACTTGTGAATCCTGTGTGAAAAGCACATTACCTTCAATTACAAAGATTGTCTTATTATGGCCATCTTGA
>VXAK01003643.1:0-56932 GCA_013399435.1 Arenaria interpres | reverse complement strand
CCCCAAATAAGGTAAATGCATAAAGTCTATGGGAAGACAAACTGAATACAATGCTGTGTATATTTATGAATGGCCACATATTTCAGATTTCAGCTTAATTTGGATGAATCAAAACAGAGCTTGTGTGGATCTCCAGAAGGGTTAAACCAGCCTGAGGGACTAAGTAGTGTGGTGGCAGATGAAAGTTAACAAAGACACAAGTGAGAGACTGTTTATGATTCAGAGCATGTATTTTTGTCTAAGGACTCCTAATCAGGGAGGTTTCATTAGGAAACATTCTTTAGGTTTTCCTACTTAGTTTAGTAAAGAAGATTATCTAGTACACAGAAACCAATAAAAGAACAAATAACAAATATTAGAAAAGGAGTGGAAAACTATACAGAAAAAACAGTTATTGTAGTAAGAGTGATTTGCTGTTATTACCACTTCAGTACGGTGTTAATGAAAGAAGTTCATGTAAGGATATGAAACAACTGTTATAATGACAGAACTTCAAATGCAGACAAAGTGCCTGATATGTAAAAGGCAATTTGGCAAGGTTTTAAGGGCCTTTCTCTCTTGATAACTATAATATTGAAGTTCAAATGCTTTGCATGAACATCCTTGGCATGATTACCTCCTAGAAAAGGGCTTGGATGAATTATGCAAAGTAATGAAACAAAGCTGGTCAGATACTACCTTTGATATGTTGCTTAATGTAAGGTGAAGATGCATGGAATGTTACTGCATTGTAAATTTAAAAATAGTAATCCTTACTGCAGATGCAATAGAACTGGAGGTGTCTGGAATGTAAAGAAAAATTAGGCAGTTTCATGATCTTACTGTGGTGGTTTAATTGCTGACCAGCAGCAACCCAGTTGCTTGCTCACTCCCCGCCTTGAAGGGGATGGCGGGGAGAACTGGAAAAACAAAATCAAGAAAATAAAGAGTCAAAATAAAAAGAGTTTAATTAAAGTGAAGGAAAGAGGTGGGACATCCCCCTGCCAAGTGATGCGAAGGCAATCAAACCACCTCCCAGAAGCAGACCTACGCCCAGCGAGGCTCCAGACAATGGCTACTTTGGAAAGACTGTCTTAGATTTTCTGAGCATGACGTTGCATGGTGTGGAATATTCCTTTGGTCAATTCAGTTCAGCTCTCCTAGCTGTGTCCCCTCCCAACCTCTTGGCCATCCCTAGCCTGCTTGCTGGGGTGTCAGAGTGAGAAACAGACACAATTTCATGCTGTGCAGACACTGTTCAGCAACAGCTAAAGCACTGGTGTTTTATCCATACTGTTCTAGTCACAAATCCAGAACAGAGCACTTAATGGCCTACTATGAAGAGAATTAACTCTCTTCCAGGAAGACCCACTATGCTGACTGATCCATCTTAGACACTTCTGAAGCATGCTCTCTGTAGTATGTAAATGCTGATAATAGCGTGTATTGACTTGTTAACCAAGTTCTCAGTTCTTTGTTTATGAGGAGATTCATCTTATTTGTGCTGGTTCTGCATAGGTTGGGACTGCTTACAGGAGAAGTCTCAGAATCAGCTTGACACTATAAAATTGGTGCTGATATCTCTTTTCCTTTTCTGCCGTATTGCTGTCTACAAGATGGTGTAACTGGATAGATATCAATTTTATATAAGCTTTAAAGGACTTATTTTAATAAGTATTTTGAAATTGAATTGATTCTTGGATGAAAAAAAGTTTTACAATTACTTTGAGGAACTGTGAACCTTAAGCAAACTGTCTGAAGTTTTATTTCATATCTGCTCAACTTCTGTCATATGTTCTTAAAACCGAGGCTGAATTATACAGGGAAGTAAAATTTTATACTGAAGCTGTTACAGTCAAACCTGTTGCAAATATCTGTTATAAGTTAATTGTCCATTGTTTCTAATTCCATTTCTCAAATGTTTTGATCTTATTCAGAAAAAGCATTGTGGAATAATGCCTTGTCTCTTAAAACTGCTTTTCAATTATTTTGTCTTCTTAAGATGGCATTTTTAGCTATCAAATTTTCACCTTCTGAAACTTTGAATAGATATGTGTGAAATGAAACTGATTTTCCTTTGCATCAAACTAGTTACAAATGAACGTATCTTTAACTGGAGTAATATGATGATAGATTAAGGTGGATGTCTGCAGTTAATAAAAGAGCAATTTGGAGTCCTTCTCCTAAATCTGAACTTGCCTTTTGATTCCCTGCATATTTCTGCTCCAGTATTAGTGATACCTGATCAATCTAATTAAATTGGGATTTGTGCTAAAAGAGAATAAAATGAGATTTTTTTTTTTTTTTTTTTAAATTTACCATTCCTTGTCACCCTTGAGTTTTACTTCTGACATGTTTAAGGTTAACTTATACCTAGACATGAAATTTCCAATCCTAAGACCTTCAGAAGTTAAAAACAGGTTTGGGTTTAATGTCTTGATTAAGCAAAGCTTCAGACAATAACTGAGGATTTTGTTCCAGGTGTCATGGGCCTGAGTGAACCTTCCAGTGCTGTAAGAAGGATGCCAGGTGAAGAAAGACACCATGGGGCACAATATGTGTGTGAATTTCTTCCTGAGGGTGAGAAGGTTCCTCTAGCTAGATAGCACATCCTGCTAAAGACTTTTTTGGTTTTTTAGCAGACATGGCTGGTATAAAGGTAGTTGCTGACTCCGGAAGGGGCATGACATTTCACAGTGAGAAGTTATGCTTGCCCAAGTGCTTGAAATAAAATTTAGCTTCCTCTTATTGGACCCGTGATTTATCCAGAAATGATAAGAGAAAACAAGCGCTTTTTTTTTTCTTTGTTTTTAACCGTTTACAGTAAATACAGCATGGTAAGATGATTTGTGGCAGTTGTAAAGTCAGGGAAAATCCCCTTTAGTTGATGGTATTATCTCTGGAATTTGCAAGATGTACAATCAAGAATGAACTTTGAACCTTTTTTTTTATTCTTCTTTAAAAAAAAAGTAATAGTGTTGTTAGACTTTCTTGAACTTCCCTTTCTCATTTTTACTTGTGATTTCCAAGCCTGGCTTGGAAACAACATTTTATGCTAGGTTACCCTGGAATGATGCTCTGTATTCTTAACATCTTTTCTTCATTACATATTTCTCAAATGAGTATGAGACAAAGTAATCTTTGCAGAAAGATATACTGCTTTGTATTTGAAAAACTACTATGAGTAGCTGCTAACATAAATGTTGACACTGTTTAGGAGAAAAAAAATTCTTTCCATATCCAGAATTCTGGCTGCTACCAACATGTCTCTTGTCAGGGAACATGTTTGATTAAAACCAAAGAAGTTTTCTCTTCTCTTTGGAGATTTACTAAGAGCCACAGATGAAATATCTGAAAGAATTTTCCAGGGATTAATTGCCTATTCATGTTTTAAACTTAGTTGTTGTGTAAGACTTTTATAATAAAACATAATTTTAAAATAAGTGTTGTTTAGATACACTAAGAATACTTAGATGTACTAAGAAATCTGCTAGATCTGTCCTAAAGGACATCAGAAAAGATTTGGTTTATGAGAATGAAATGAGTATGTGAAAAAAATGCTGTTTTTTCATTAGTCAGCATATCAGTTTCTAGACTTGTTCTTAATTGTAATAGCCTCCACTTGGAGACTATGATTTGTAAAATTATGCGAAGGTGCTGAACATGACCTCTTGAAAGTCACAGTCTTTGTCAAATGATGAGAAATAAAGCAGCTGCTTTAATTAATACATTAACTTTACAAAGTTTTCACTAAAACAGATTCTTGATGACTGCGTTTTCTTTCCAGAACTGAAGAGCCAAGAGGGTCTCCAATAACAGCTTTAGGATATAGCGTGCATTTGGCATGTATGTGTATGACTTTTGTGCAGCTACCTAAATAGAAAATATATAATCTTTTGAAGGGGAGGGCAGTAGGAAAGCGATTCTTCTAAATGATGGGTGGACTTAGGAGCACAAGATCAAGTCATTTAGGTACTTATGAAAATACTACTCTTCAGTGCCAATGCCAGACTTTGGCCGAGATTTAGAAAAAGCTGGGAGGCTGGAGGGTGGATAAAGCTTTCAACCTTCTGTTCTTGGAAATAAACATCTATTGCAGTAATCATAGGGGGAGGGAGAGGAAAGAAACTGTAAATCCCTTACAAATGCTAATCCTATCGTTGTTAAATTTATATCGAATGCCTGTGGATTCTTAACATGGAGTTTTACTGTGTGCCATTTGGAAGACCAAATGTTAATTCCAATTGGTATTTTTAGGGAGAGACATATATTATCATTAAGGCAAATGATGTTAAATGCATAGCCACTTACATTTGGTCAAAAAGCTTTGGCAGAATCAGCCTCAAATTCCTAATTGTCATTGTGTTAGTAAGGAACAATTGCTTTTGTTGTCTCTTTTATAGAGAAGTTCCTTTGTCTGTTTGCAGTGGAGAAAGGAGGCCAAAAGTAAGGGATGGTGAAGATCATCTGCACAAATTCTTATTTATTTTAGAGAGAAGAGCGAGCCTTGATCAAATGTATTTGTTACTGTTATTCTAATATTTAGACCAGAATTACACTAATTCAGCTTTAATTACAATTGATTAATTTCTTCAGTCTTGAGCATATAGAATGTTAAGGAAATTGTTCACCTGTAGTACCTTTGTTAAATAAGCAGAGACATATATATTGACCTTGATCTCTACCTTAACTGAAGATAATAGCATTTTTCTCTGTTTTGGGGCCAGTTTGTGGTAGCATTGGAGGATCACAGAACCTTCATGGTTGGAAGGGACCTTTGAGATCATCCGGTCCAACCATACACACACATGAAAAAACAACAACAAACCAACCCAAAAAAACCTCCAAAAAACCACACAACACCAAACACAAACCAAAACACCCAACCCAACAATCTCAGGCACTAGAGCATGCCCTGAAGTGCCATGTCTACACGTTTCTTAAATATCTCCAGGGTTGGTGACTCCACCACCTCCCTGGGCAGGCTGTTCCAGTGCCTGACCACCCTCTCAGTAAAGTAATTCTTCCTAATATCTAATCTAAACCTTCCCTGCAGCAACTTCAGACCATTTCCTCTGGTCCTGTCATTCACTTGGGAGAAGAGGCCAACACCCACCTCTCTACAACCTCCTTTCAGGCAGTTGTAGAGGGCAATGAGGTTTCCCCTCAGCGTCCTCTTCTCCAACTTAAACATGCCCAGGATGCAGGCTCCAAAGAAATTAAAGACTTTATTTTCCAGATACCATTCATTTTAATGAGGACTCAAAATTCTTCTTACCCTGCTAACTACTTTTTAGCTATTTTTATTAAGATTTTCCCTTTGCATGTGTCAATATTACCTTTAAGTCCTTCAGGTCCCAAAGAGCTTTACATATTTCTCTTTCTAATATAAGTGAAAAATAAAAAATGGATTGTTTTAAGTTTTAACAAGTACATGCTGTTTTTTAGGGAGAGTTTACATGCTAAATTAAATTTTATAGTCTACCTACTAAATGTTGCTATTGTTTCCCTGAAAAGTTGCCAGTTACACTGGGTGGAATTAATAGTATCTTGATGTATGCAATCAAAATAGATCAGATAATTTGCACCCTACAAGGGGTGCAATTTTTCCTTTTTCTGGTCAGAAGATGAGCTGCATGTGAGTAACGCAGATTTCAGTATCTACATGGTCGTCTGCAAGATGAATTTCATCCGTTTTGATTAAATTGGGATAGGAGAGATGTCTTTGGCAGCTCTTATCCCAACTTTCATTGCTTTTTATGTAAAACCCTAAATCTTCTTTTTAGAGGAAACCATTTATAGGAAGTCTTACTGCAAGATGTGTATGCTCTTGTCCTGACACTTGGGTTAAGCCTTTTTTTCCTAGCTGCTAGTAGCGGTAGTGTTGAGTCTTATCTCAAATAGCCAGTTTGGGGTGATCTGATGGCATGCCTTGTTGAATACTTGCCTGAATACTGTCTTGTTGCAAGTCAAGCCAAAAGATGTACTGTTGGATGCTTTTTTCAGTGACAGTCATGAAGGGAGCATGGATAACAAAGCAAACATGTTACAAATCAGATGAATTTGTAAGGTCATATTGTGCTTTCAGGGGTGGTCCAGAGGTGTGCCAAAAGGCTAGCAAAAATATAAGTATTATTAGAAAAAAAGATAGTTGCAGCTTTTTAGCATGCTATTTCTTTTTCTTCTTGAGCTTTCATCAGGATTCCTTTATTTCAAGCTGTCATTGCACGGGGAAGCGAGTAAGAGTGTGTTTCATGGAAGCATCTGTATTTAGATTTCAGAGAGCTACCTCCCTACAACTTCCACTGACATTATTTGCACCTACAGGTGCCCACTACTTCTGAAAAACAGACCTTATGTCTTTTTTTTTTTTCTTTTTTCTGAGTATTCTTAATCTAAGAGCAGCCATGTGCCATGAATCTGATTTCTATATTGCTGAAAACAAAACTTAAGACAGGAAAATAAAAAGTTGGGGAAGGGAGAAGAGTTGGTGGACAGTGGTTTTGTGCTGATTTTGTAACAAAATGGTAGCAGAAACTAGAAACTCTGCCCGAAGTGGGGAGATTTAGAAATGTGCATGTGGATGTCTTTAGGTTCAATGGACTAGCATAAAAAAAAAACAACCAGAGGAAAAACCACCAGCTACCCTGAATACATGCTTCACTCATGTTGGAGGGCATTAATGGACTTTCGTCATTCTGCCTTAAGGCAGAAAAAAATGCTCACTTGATGTCAGTGGTCCCTACCTGAATAGGGCACAGCTCAAAAGCCAGCACAGGCCCTAAAGGTGACAGTCCTGCTCTCCCTGGTGCCCTAACTGCTGCCTTCTGCCCTCCTTTGGGTGCTGCTGCAAGGATTCAAGTACCCATGTTGTGAAGCACATCAAAGTAACTGCTGTCCCTTAAAACTTACCCTTGATTTCCTTTTGTCACTGGGTTATTTCCACCCTGATGCTCTGCTACCCCATGGTTGTGCTGTTTGGAGGGGCAGCATGGGTGGGGGTGAGGAGGGATGGCTGGGGAACTGGAGGAGGCGTTGCCAAGGGATGGGATAAAGAGGTAGAGCCCAAGAGGAGGAATGGGGCTGCTGGAAGAACTGATGCCCCTACTTCTTTCAGTGACCTTAATCTAATGTGAAATCGTGTCTTTTCATGCCTGTTCTAACAGCCGGGTCTGCTTCTGATACAACCTTTTAATCCTCAATCATATTACCAGTGTCTGAAGAATCATGTGAAAGATACTGATTTTTATGTTACTTTCCAGTAAACTGGTTATTTTGCCATTAAAATAAAGGGGCAAAATTCAGAGCATGGCTATGGCCCTGTGCTGCCAGTGGGGTTGGTTACCCTCTGGTCCTAGCATGCTGTGTAGGTTTACTCCCACAGGTATAGAAGCACTCAGGTAATTGAATGTTACAGCATTCATTTCCTGCATGGGATTAACTAGATTACAATCTAATTATTTCATTATTTGTTAATATGATCTATGCTATTCCATTGCATGGTAGCTAGTTTTCATGTTAAAAATAGCAAAGTCAGCTGTGGAATCTTAGAACAGCAATATGGTTGATATTTTAGCTACACAAAGGACATTGCTTTAACATGTGAAAACTAAAGTTAACTCAACGTGTAATCCTATCAAAGTCAATGGAGGATATATTTTAGGTAAACTTCTCTCAATTTTGCAACTTTCCCATTGCTGGTAGTTTGCAAAAGTATAACAAGAAAATATTGCCACAGCTCAACCTATTTGTAAGTACATGCAAGGACTCCAGTTTCACACTTTTTAATTTATTTTTATGCTTTCATCAATATTTAAACAAATGCAAATAGAATTCTTGGAATTCAGTAAAGCTGTTTTTTTTTACAGCTTTATTTTTTTTTTTGCCTTTCTTTTTGCATCAGCTACCTCACTTTTATTTTTCTGCTGAGTGTGGGCATGTGTTTACAAAGTAATATACATTTTGCTTTGTCATCTTGTTTTGAAGAGCGAGACTGGAAATATAAAAAGATTTTCTTTCTGCCTTGGTCTTGAAGAAGAAAGAATCTGAGTTCTTTTCCTTCCTGTGCTGCTATGATAAGCTCAAAGAACCAAAGTGTATACTTGGTAGTGTAAGGTGAGTTTAAAATGCGCAGCACTGCATATTAGTATCAGAATTTTATAACATGTTTTCAGTAGCTGTTCAGTCATGGCCTTTTATGAAAGGTATTTAGGTTTTTTAATTGCATAGCTTAACACTTCAGTGGTTTATGTTGTGGGACCACTGCCCTTCCCTTTCAGTTGCCTACAAGACTTTTGGCAATTCAAGCAATTATGTAAGTGAGAAATTTATATGTAATATATCTATTCTTTAATGAGCTTTTAACTTCTTTGGAAGGAGTCATTGCAGAGACATAAAGTGGTTCTCAGGGGTAATAGCTGAGGTTCTCCAGCAGTCTGTTTGTGGTCTCTAGGAACATATGGTTAAGGTTGTTACAGAGTAAGTAAGGAGTAAGAGATTAATAATGCAGGGTTCTAGTGCCTGCGAAAAGATCGTGGATGGATTATCGAGTATTTCTAATTTTCTACTAAAACCTGTCCATTTCTGAGAACTTGGACAATTGACCTTCTTTCTCAGTCTGTCTCAGTAATTATACATAATGGTATTGCCTTTAACTGTAAAGCCACTTTTAAGAATTATATTTTCTTTTTAAAGTGCATGGTAAGTTAGAAAATTTATGCAAGTACTAGTTATTTAATATTAGAATATTAATTTTAGATCGTTTTTAACGGAGAACGCTTTGCATATAAATAATCAGTGCAATTATTCACTCTTCTGTTTGGGGTGAACCAGCAAGAAGACAAATCTTTTAGATTAGGATGGTGAAATATATTTGATAGAGATGTGATGCATTTCCATCCATTGTTGCTTTCTCTCTTTTAGTATATGAATGATATTGAATTTTACCTGATGCTTGTTCACTACCTCTGTCTATTAGCATTTTTTTTTTAAGGTCTTGACACTCCTTTTATGCAGTTTATCCTTTGACAGAGCTGAAGAGTGACATCTGTCTGTTTTGGTGTTAAAATAATTTTGGACAGATGCTTTTTCCTAGGATAAACTGCAACGCATGAATGTTGGAGACTATGGAAGGAAAATGTAATAGCTAGTAATTAATATTTCTTGATTGGTGTTCTCCTTTTTCACTGTACCCTACAAGCTAGTCTGTAATGCATTTATTGCTGCAGGTAAAATTTCCACGATCATCTACTTGTTTTACATTTAAAGTGAATTTAGTTTTTATGAAAGGCTTTAGGAATTTATCCTTATTGACAGAAGTCTGTCTCAGTATCCTACAGTGTATGTGAAATATTTTTGGTCTATTTCATGTGCCACAACTCTTCCATTAAGGAACCACATGTAAGAATGAGAAATAATTTTTTTGGTGGTTGGGTTTTTTTGGTTTTATCTTGTTATTTGTTTGAGAAGAAACGTGGTATGCCCACCCCATCCCCCCCCCCTTTTTTTTTTTTCCACTAATTGGTTTTTGTTTTTTGTCTGCTTGAAGACTTTGACATCTCAGCTAAAGTTACTATCAGGAGTACTAATTTAATTTAACTATAGTAGTTATTTTTAGGTTGTCCTCAGCATTGAGAAGGAATAAAGACAAGATTTCATCAGAGTCCTTCCTTGGATTTGTTCACTTAACCCAGGTTTTAAATGAAACGTTTTAGTCTTAATGAACTCTCTTCTGAAGAAACCGGTTTCATCAGGAAATGTAAACCTTATGAGGTCCTTGTGTTGCCTAGACCTTCTAACAGTCAAACAACTACTCAAACCAGAATAAATATGTCAACATTACATTGATATTCTAGGTAAATACTTGATATGTTTTACAGTCCTGAAGCGTGCCTTGCAGAGCTAGAATACCCTTTGAGAGAAGGATGCAGAGGGCATTGTGCCCAGAGGCAGGATGGCAGCCACTCGAAGCAAACGGAGGGAGGCAGCAGTGCTGTCCTCTGAGTGAAGAAGGTCTGCCATTGTGTGACCAGATATTTGAGGCTGTTCCATCAATGTCTTCCTTGGGACAGCCAAGTGTAGCTGTCACACGCAGAGGCACGATTCCTTTACAATTAGTGGCATATGTTTTATCTAGTGGGGAAGTACTATATAAACTGATTTAGTCAATCAGTAACCCAGAGCGAGACATCTTTAAAATGCCCTGAAGGTAAAAGCTATAAAGGTATTTGGATATTTGGGATTATATTCTCAAAAATTTGCATTCTCCTAGTTCCTGTGCAGCTCTTGTTTGTGCAAGGAAACCCAAAGGTTCTGGGAGAAAACTAATGCTTTTCAGCTCAGATCAGAGGTCTAATTGCCCATTTTTCTACTAAGCAAAGAGAGTATTTTAAAATTGTACTCTCAAATGTTTTGCTCTGTTTTGTGTCCTTAATTGTACTTTACAGTTATCTTCAAAAGTACTGAATGTATACACTACCAACGGGTGTCATTTTGTACCTGGTATTGTGGAAAGCCACATTTTCTGAAGTTGTGCTCTTCTACCTCCCCACATGGAGTAATACATCCATAATTCTACTGGAGTTAGAAATTAGAAAATATTTTAAGAAAGACTACCTTTCATTTCTGACTGATACTCATCACGTGAACATAACTATAGTACCTCACCATAGAAATAAAACAACTTCATGCATTATTTGCATGTAACCATTCAGCACCACACACTGTTAGTTTTTAAAATGTCAGCTGTTAAAAGTTATTTTGTTAATGACAGTTTTCTAGGTATCTCTTGGCATCTTAGTTATCCATGTTGTTGTGTTTCTCTTTTTACAAAAAGACAGGAACTTTAATAACTGTGGCCAAGTGTATAACAATGTTCCTTCATTTAAAAAAATAAAAAAAATCCTGCCTCATCCCAGCCCCAACCTGTTGAAACTCATTACAGTGTATTTTTATGTGCTGTTGTATGCTACTATTTACTGTTGATATCTTTGGCATTAAATATTCACTTGAAATCTTTTTGGAAGACACAGTGAGTTCTTTGCAGTCAACATGCATCTTTGCCAAACATAAGATCACATTTTGATTTGCTACGTAGAGCCTGGACAGTGTTCGTTTTCCTCGTAATGTCTAGTGAAAGGAAAGCTTTGTGCTCTCTCTCACAGTTCAGCACTGAAATGAAATACATAATTCATGAACTGACAAACAAGCTTATAATGTCTAATAGAATTTTACTTATTATTTTTGTGCCTTATGCATGTCTATAGCTACAGAGGACACAGAATGTACTATTTGTTAGCATTTTATATAGATCCTGCTTGTCCATTAGACTAATAATAATTTTGTACTTCAGCATTCTGGTAGAATTTTTGAAATCTTTTATGCATAATAATTAAAGATTCCTGTGAAGAATCATAATATTTAGAAAGAAATGGGGTATTTCGAATCTAGCTTTTTACCCTCCATTGTTTTTTCAGTGAATCAGTTTTGTTTCTATAGAGCCATAACATATGTCATACTTGCTGATATTATCTGTTCCCCCTGCTGTTTAAAAAAATGACTGTGGGGAGCATTAAGCAAATGCTGTTCTGCAGTCCCTGCTCTATTTAGACTTAATGTGCAGGACTTACGCATTATGCTCTCAAGGTTTATTTGTATATAATACTTTATAAGTGTCTCTTACATAGCCCTGGAAAACATGTAATAACATTAGACCAAGGTAGGGAGCCAAAAACATGAATGATAAGGCTTCATGGAGCTTTTTATACCAGACAGAAGAAATTCAGGATTTTTTCCCTGGATAAGGTGAAAAAATATCCCTCTAATACAGTCAAATCTGGTTTCTTCCAAAAGCTCTTACATCAGTATTATGTTATATGAGGTAACCTTAACTGAGATGTTATTAGAAGACCATTTATTGAAAAATATACTGCTAAGCCTTTCAACTGATGTGAGAAACTATATATTAAGGACATATTTTTTTCTTCTTAGAAATATTGGGAAGGAGGAATTAAAGAAATGAAGCATCCTGTGAGCCAAGCTTCTGGATTATTATTTTTTTTAATACATGGCAAAGAAATAGACAAAAATAAAATGTTTAAGCTAGTAATGAGGCAGTTTGAAGCCTCTAAGAAAAAGTTTGATGTGATGAAAAGTTTTATTTCTTGGGATTTTTATATTCTTCAAAAAAAATTTGCACGTTATTAATATGTGAGTAGTGCTGTAAGAACTCTTTATGATTGCAGTTTGTAGCAGAGGAAAAGCAGCAGTTGCAGTTCAGTAAACAAACTCAGGATTTCAGAAGAGAAGGAAAAAGGCTATGCTAAATACTTCTACCTCAAAACATTGGATGTTTTGTTTTGTCACTGATCTGCTGCTAAAGTCAGTCCCTTACCTCAGATTTGCAGGATTGTTACCTGTTTACAGATTCAGCCAAGTATCCCAAAGCAGGAAAGTGCTAATTGTGACATTAAAGTTATTAATGCAGCTTTTTAATTGTAGAATAATACTAAATTTTAAGACACGGATCTCATTTCTGCATGAAATTAAAAGATAGAAATCTCAAAGATAATTTGCAATTAAAACATTTATTTTGCAGTTTTAAAGTTGTAAATTATGTGTTATATGTATTCCATTCAGACTATTAATCTCCCAACAGAGGAATATTAATGCTGTTGTGCAACTTGCTAGCAAAACTCAATCTGTTGAGGGAAACTGGAACTAAAATGAAGCAGAGGCAGGAGAAATTATGATAGAGAATTTATTTTATGAGGTAAATGAGAAGATAGTGGCTTCTTGGTGTAGGAAAGTTTAAGGCCAAATGAAATTTAATTGCTCTGAGAGGTATAATACATCAGGGAAGGAAAAAATAGAATATAGACGCTCAGGAACTTTCTGATATGTGAACACATACATTGGATAAAAATAAAATGTAGGATGGAAATCAAAATAAATTTCCTACTGTAATTATTAGCCTCCTTGTTCAGATCGGTGTAAGAGAAAGCAGGTACATTTAAAGATGGAGAGAATTTTAGGGAATAATATAATGTGATATCTGCAATAGCAGGGGATTTATTCATTGACCCAAGAAATACCTGGTAGCGTCTTTTCCCGTGTCATAAACTTTTCCATTCTAGGACCTACTTTTTTTTTTCCCAGTGTTCTATGGTAGAAACTAAACATGATTTCTGAAAAAAACTTTTATTAGATGATTGGCTTTGTCATAGATTTTCAATGCTTCATACAGGTCTTTTGATTCCCCATGCTGAGTACTACTTGTACTAATCGTTTTGCTTCACAATGGTGTTTTAAAGGTAGTATTTCGACAGTAGTTGTGAGGCACTTGGGTAATTTCTCATTTAGAAATGTGATGTCACACAAGATTTTGCTACTACCCAGCTATCTCTTTGAGGAAATGACTTTTGCTCTGACAAAAAGTGGATGAGTGACTTCTGAGTGGCGCTGGCCAACGCTTCTCTGCAAGGTCATGAGGAGAATGGGTTTAGGACTCTTTCTATAAAACCCAAGAGGCAAGTCTTGGTGCTTCTGCTGTCAGGTAGGCAATTTGCTTGGGGACTTTTACAAATCTAGGGCAACTCTACTCTGCACTAGATTGTCACTGAAAGCTGCCAGAACATCTGAAAAGCCTCTGATAAAAGCATATAATAACACTGGTAAAAGCATAAAATAACACCAATAAAAGCAATGGAACTTGTTAAGATTCGCTGGATCTGAGCCAGGCAGGGTGCTAGGGGTAGTCTTAGTTCCTGGAATTTGCAAGTAGCCCCAGCATTGATTGGTGAGTGAAACCTGGTGGATTTACGTGCTTCTAAACAGACTTAGTAATAAATCTGCAATCAAGTGTCATTATTTTAATGTAATTCCCTGTACAGAATGATTGAGAGACTTTATTAGCTTTGTATTCAAAGTCCCAAAGCTGAAGATGGTGAGAATGAAGGAAATGAATGAGTTTAATTATACTATATCCTTTGTATACCTCATTGTGTTTTCTTCTGTTACTTAGTTCTCCAAGTAAGTTGAGAGATGTGAAATGTAATCCTGACTTCTGAGGTTTTGGTAAGTTATGGGCCTTGTTGGCCCTGTTGTGGCCTTGCTTGCAGTAGTGTCATCTTTTAAAAATGTTTTATGAATTTATACAGACAGCAGTGTTAAAATTTGTGGAAGTACCATATTCTTACCCCCGTGTTAGGGTTAAGGAACTGAGGCAGAGGATTTGCTGTCATCAGAAAGGAGTAAATTGTCTGTTGCCTTAGACAGAAAGCTATCGCGTTGTATGCGCATTTTCCATTTCAGCTAATTGTAATATTTGAAGAGTTGATGGGCACTGGCTCCCTTTTCCTGTGATACAGCATTTGTAAAATAAAAAAATATCAAATTTTCCAGTTACTTTATCTCAATAGTGAATGAAAACAGCGTTGAGCTGATTAAGGATAGCTGTTGCTTCCATATGGCTGGCAGCTGTGCTTCTTGTCTGCTAGAGTAGTTGTTTGTTTCTTGGTCAGGACTGAAAGGCAGCTTTTAGCTTGTCCTGGGGAAGGGGCCTCATGCAGTCAAGGGACAAGTTCTTTATGGGTAGTTGAAATTTGCTGCTTCTGCATGTCTTGAGTTTGTTTTGTTTCCAATAACATCTCCTGATCAAAATCATTGTTCTTGTCAGGCATGTCCCAGTACCCTGGTTTTGTTACTTGCGTATGGAATTGACAAGATTTTGAGTTGTTTTTTTTTTTTTTTTTAATTTCCCAAGATGTTTTTAACTATTTGCATTTTTATTATCCTTCATGTACAATCCCACTCCTACACCTGCAGATACTGTTCTGTCACCCCTAAAAGACTGACAGATTGTCAGTCTCATATCCCAGTGATTATATGCATTTCACCATGTTTCTTTAGCACTGGCTGTGTTGCAGTTGTCCATTGATGAATTCCAGTTCTCCTATCTAACATAATTTTAGGCTTCTAATATTGTACAAGCATTTATAAGTTCTGCCAATACTTTGTTGTTGACAGTTGCATGTGCTTTGATGTATCCAAGTAGTATCTTTTAGCCTATGCCGATGTCACTTGTTCTGATTCAATATTTGCATTTTTTTAAAACCCAATAATTACTTCTATTTATTGTTGCCATATGCTGCTATCTTCTGATATTGAAATAATGATTGTTTCTTTTCCATATCACCAATTCCAGCATTTTAGTTAATGCTTTGTATTATTCCCTTGTAATTTCCACTAATATAATTTTTTTGTTTGTTCTAAGTTGTATAATGAAATGATTGCATATTTCTACTAAGCTAAGTCGTTATTGTTCTTAAGTAGAAAAATCAGCCAGAAAATGAAGGAAGTATCCCTCAGAAAGTACAATTCATTCAGAGCATACATTAGGGTTAAATCTAAAAACCAGCAATGTGAATGTTTATGAACATAAGTATTAAACATATATCCTGTTCAGATTAAGTAAGGGGTGAAGGAGTTAAATATATAGTCTGTGTTGTTTTCATTTTAACTTGTAATGGTTATGAGCTGGTTGTGGCTTCTCCAGGAGACTAGAGAGAAAAAATAGTTATGGTTGTTATAGGAAAAATAGATTGATTTTTTTTTTCCCCTTGATGTACCTAGAAAAAAATCTTACACAGTTCAGAATATTTAAAACTATCAGAGATTTTCTTTGTCTATAGTCAATATTACAAATAACGTATTTAAGCACTGTCCTGTTTAACAAGTGAGCTCAAATTGTATTTCGATATATCTGTGCTTCACAGTATTTAAGATACAGCTTTAAATTTTAATTCAGTGTGTTTATTACTTGGAAATTATACTTAATATAGAGGACTTAATATAGAGGGCTATCTTGAAGAGTGAAAATTTTATTTCCAGTAATAGTGCCTTGGATATTACATTATGAATCAGAGCATTTTATTAAGATGGTTTTTCCAGCTTAAGTAAGAGATTTGTTTTTGCTCTGCTTGGTCTGAAATCACATATGGAAACCACTTAAGGCCTAGTTTAACTCTGTAGGACAACACTGTCATAATAAATGTTTCTTATTTATTCTTTGATCTCAAATTGCTTCATAGAAGAGAGAAAGAACCCCCTTAATGTGAATGGGAAAACAGAGATGCAGAAAAGTGGTATAATGTCGTGAGGATGTAGGACTGAGTGCATATTTTAATAGAGTTCAAGTTTATATATTGACTTGTCTATTTATTGTCTCCCATCGGACCTGTTCTGTTTCCATCTGTGGCTAGACACAGCTCAGGCTCAGCAAAACTTTTTGGCGAACTTCCCATTTATTTGAAGTAATGTAAACTCTGAAGAGCTAAATGCTTTTTTGAATCCAGGCCCCTGGAGGTAGCTTCTTTATTTCAGAGTCCTTCGAAAGAACTCTGTATATTACAAGCAGATGATGCTCTGGAATGATCTGTTGAATTGCTGAAGACAAATCAGCTGTCTGGGCTACTGGATGGGCTATTTGGTTGGCATATCGAACTCCTGCAGATTGTTGCATGTATTAGAAGAGAGAAATTCATTTTGTGTTGTTTTTATTGCTCAATTTCTTGCTGAACTAACAGAGACATTTGCCTAAACATTTCTTTTTAATAGATTTTAACTGTGTCCAGTGATCCAAACATATTCTACATAATTCCGCAGACTTGTAAGGAGCAGGGACCACGTAAAAGAGGCTTTAGTCACCTAATGACTTTTAAATTAATGAATCTTCTAATTTAATCAAGAGAAGAGAGATTCCCACATCTTAACGTTGGAGTCCAGGACCCATCCAGGTGACGCTTTGTGAGTTTCTTGGAAATTGATCAGCTGGATGTCAGGGCTTTTCCCCTTGGGACCTGTAGATGAGGAACCATTGTTGTATTGTCTTCTGAAGAATGAGGGTTATTTCCTCTCCAAGTCTGCCTTACATCTTTCATCTGTACTGTTGTAAAAATCATGTTTAGAATATGCTTCATTTTTCAGAGATACTTGCAATTTTAATCCATACTTGGCCTCTCTGCTTAAATGTTCTCATTTCTCTTTGCCAGTTTTTTGGCTTATGAATACTGGTTTGATTTCTAAGGGTTGTCTGTTGTTTGGCAGTTAAGTATTAAAAGTTTCATGTTAAATTTACATAATAGCAAGTATGACTTAAGCAATTTCATTTCAAGCAGGAGGAGATCTGATTTCTTCTGTGAGTGGAGGGATGGAAAAGGAAATGGTCTATCATGCTTATATTGGTTCAGTGTAATTTTTTTGCCATTAATAAGAGTATACCTGCAATTGTGCATTTTCTATAATAGAGTTTTTCATTAAAATATAACCACGCTTAAAAGTCTGGAGGCATTACTCTAATCTCCTTTTTGCTGCAAGCAAACAATGATTTAAAAAACAAAAAGGAGGGGGGGAACCTCTCAAAATTAAAATTTTATCTTATTAGCTTGAGTGTTTTTGCCCTAACAAATCAATAAGCCTTTTATTGAGTTTCAGCAACTCTCAAGTGCTAAATTCACCAAAAGACTGTTCAGATAATTTCCTGCTTTTGTGCCTTTCTGCAAAGAATGCATAAATTGTTTGTCCATAATCTTTTATTATGCTGAGCTTGAGGATTTTTTACTAAGCATGCTTGAAAGTCTTCCATAGCTTGCTTAACTCTCTGTATCCCATTTTGTGACTGGATTGGACAAGGCTAAACAGCATACAAAAATATACTCTCCTTCCTGTATTTTCTTGGTCTGCTGCCCTGAATTCTGGTATTCTAAGTATTTCAGTGTTTTCTACCTTCTGTGCTTTGTAAAAGCCTCTTGATAGTGCCACCTTGGAGGACCCTGGATTATAGGTGTGTCTGTAGCATCCTTCAGGTAGGAGCCTGGGATATATGATGTCCTTAGTTTGCTGATCTGTGTTTGTGACAGATTGCTGTAATTGTGGGATAGTGGTCACATGGCCATGTACTGTAAAGCTTCCAGCTACTGTAGTTATTTTGTGCCACTGTATTATACTGTACCTCTGTTTCTTCTGTACCCTTTGTCTCATAGTCCTCTAGTTTTAAGAATATTTTTCTCCTTTATGTCCTCTTCAATCAGTAAATAGTTTGTTGATGTTGCACCGCTCTTTCCCATGTTAGTGAGTGAACAAGGGAAGCTTTGTGGACATGTTTTAAAAATATGTTTTCCTCATGGTCTACTTAATTTTGGTTAAAATATAAAAGGGATTCCTTGAATTAGGGCAGTCTGAAATGTAAGAAAATCTAAGGAGAGTACCATGACTGGTGAACTGTCATCATTTTTTTGACCATTTTGACTTCCATCTAAATAAGTGATTGTAGATGCAAATTTCTAAAGGGGCAATTTTGCAACTTGCAGACACTTTTTGAGCTTGTTCTGTAGGATGAGAGTTGGAAGGATGTGGGAACAGTAATTTCTATATGTCTGGTATTAGTTCCCTTAATCTTAAAAGTCCATCCATTATTCTAGCAGTATACAACAGAAAAGGAGAATCGGAAAATTAATGGAGAGGAATTGTTCTTAATGTGGTTTGTTACAATAATTTAGCTGATATTAGTATAAGAACTAATGTGTAAAATTCTAGAGAGACCCAGCTGACTGACCCAGAGAAGCAGGACTGGAAAAATTGGAGATGTTTGTGCCAGCTTTGCCACAGCATTCCTGGCCACCTAGAGCCTCAGCCCCAACTGACAATGTCTGTTCTGCAGATGCCAGAGGAATTGAGAGTCAGCATGAATTCAGTCACTGGCCTCTCTGTAGGGACTGTAGGGTCTTGTAGTTAGCTGCAGTGCTACAGTTTAGAGATGCAAATATTACCTCTGTGGAGAGTAGTTCTCTCTCTCCTTTTCTTTTTTTAATATTTTTCTTTTTTTTCTTGTGGTCCATAAGACAGCTATCAGAAGACAGGTATCAATTACTGTTCCTAGTGTCTGGTTTGGATAGGACAAAACATCTATGGATTTGTTTCTTCAAAAGCACTCTGTATTCTTAATGCTTTCTCTTTTGCTCAGGAAGAAAGGAGGCCTGTCATTAAGGAATTCTTACCATCAAGATGGCTGCAGGAATGATTGTCACCAGGCTGGTCTCTGATGCGCTGTGGCAGAGGCATGTGTATTAATGAAGCGGAAACAAAGATTTGGCTTTGTGCTTTTTGTGAAGAGTGTCTTTGGGATGACTTAGGGATTTTGTTAAATACAAAAGGAAGGTACATCAGTAGATTAAATGGCCCTTTGGACTTGTATCTTACCACTCTTCATTCACGTTTGAAAAGTCTCCCTGCCTCTGACTTTATCTCAGTTGGTCTGTGCATCTTCAAGCAGATATAAGTAAAAGGCTCATCTTTACTTGCCTTTCAACATTTACAGCAGTTTATAACACAACATGAAGGAGAACATTTGCAAAGCTGGGTTTTGAAATCCAGTGGCATTTGTAAGATTGGAGGTTTTGAAGTAAGCACAGTAAGAGGCAGGTGACTGTAGGTTGGGATGTTTGGAGGTGAATAGTGTAAGCATGTTGTGGTACTTGCCTAGAGAAGATTCTTTCAGCCTCCAGTGGTTTGTAGCTTGTGGAGTCAGAGGTGATGTCCGTTTGTTTAACAGAGTATGTGAAATAATGTATGCTGTGCAGTTGTCTGCTGGAAGTAGTGTCAGTGTATGAAGGACAAGCCTATTTTGCAGTAGATGGAGCTGCTGCTAGAGTTGAAGTGCAATGTCTATCCACAGAACTGACTTGCCCCTCACCTAAACACTACACGCAGCAACAGTCTTCCCCTTCTGAAAATGCTGCATTTCCACTTTTGAAGCAGTCCCGTGAAGGTGGTGGTTCCCCTTTAATTTACTGATGGACTGCTGCTGTGCAATGTAGCCCATTATTTTCGCTAATATCGGCTCACGAATTTTCCTTGGGCTTTTTTTAGATGTGGTTTCATTGCATCCCTGCATAGTTCTACAGCATGTTGCCAACCCAGATGTAGGATTCTTGGATGGGGTTTCCTTACTGTTAGTAAAGTCAAGTCTAGTAAAAACCTGATCTCTTTCTAAAAAGACTTTTGAAAAGACACAACCAAGCTATATAACTGCTAATTTATATTATTACCTCCATTTATGTACAAGCTTCAAAATAGAAAATATTATAATATTCTATATAGAAAAATTGCTTCAAACTCATGGACAGACTCAACAGCACACTAAGGATCCTGTTACTGTGCAATGATTTAAGTGATTTAATTATCGTTTGCCACATAATTTATTACTGATGGAAGCAAATTTCTCAGGGGCTGAACTTTGAAAGCTGCATGGTTATGGATCAATAATATGTTTATTTTCTTGAGAGTCTGTGCATCTTTCTTGTTCACCCCATTAATTCCTTTATTCCAGTAATTTTACTAATTGTTTATGTACTGCTTCAGATTTCAGCTGTTGTGTTAAAGCATTAATTTCATTAGTATGATAAAGTGCTTTCTTTCATGTCATAGCTCACCACTGATGCAGCTTTTCTCTATATTCCCATTTTTAATGATTGAATAAAAGCAAATAAGCTTATCCTAGTTTAGTAATATAAGAAATCTGAGATCTCAGCAGATCCTCAGTGTCAATAAGAAAGGACTTTACCCTAACTTTTACACTTAAATAATTTTATGCCATACAAGATTGTAGTTGTTTTAGTTAGAGATTAAAATATGAATGGAAGTAGCTATTTGATGTATATGATCATAACATACAGACAATAATTCCATTAGCATAATTTAATATAGCTTAATTAAGGTTTGTTTTTTTTTGTTGATACGCATATAAGGCACAAGGTGATTGGCTTGAGTTCACCTTTCTGTAGCTCTGAGCAGAGATGCCCCACTGCAGCCCCTTGAATTCAGTGTGGTTGTTTCTCCGAGATCTGTCAAGTACATTTAACTGTGTGCTTGCCAGCAGTGCTGGTCTGAACTGGAGTGTCCTCGCTGTGCTGGAGAAGGACCTATGTTTGAGTAACTGTTGGCAAAGCTGTCGGTTGCATGCATGGGCATTCATGTCCTCAATCCATGAGGGTTGCAGAAGTGAGGCATTGAATGTGCTTGTGTGCACATTAACCTGGCAAACTCAAACCGAAGTGGTGTCTTGACAGATTTAACTGTGAATAAGGGAAACCTGGTACTTCTTCCAATTATTATTTGATAACACTAAGACATGTGATAGCATGTAGTTCACTAAGGGTGTTTGAGAGAGCTACCTGATCATCAGCAAGGAAGAGCCCTGTCCTAGTTCACTGTATGTGTGGTGTGGAATTCACATCTTAAGAATGGAGAGGGACTCTTTATCAGGGAGTGTAGTGATAGGATGAGGGGTAATGGGTTTAAATTGAAAGAGGGGAGATTTAGATTAGATACTAGAAAGAAATTATTTACTGTGAAGGTGGTGAGACACTGGAACAGGTTGCCCAGAGAAGCTGTGGATGCCCCATCCCTGGAGGTGTTCAAGGCCAGGCTGGATGGGGCTTTGAGCAACCTGGTCTGCTGGGAGATGTCCCTGCCCATGGCAGGGGGATTGGAACTCGATGGTCTTTCAGGGCCCTTCCAACCCAAACCATTCTATGATTCTAATTTAAATCTGTCCTTAGATGGCAGTGCGATGGATTCAGTGTCTCTATGTGAGTAGATACATGAGAAGGGAGGTGGAACAACACCTTCTCTTGTCTATCTTCTCTGGTATGTGATGGTTATTTACCCAGTCAAGGATTGCAGTAGTTAATAGAACTCCTGGAAATATTTAGAAACAACAACAGCAAAACCAAACAAAGAAAAAAGCAACATGTAAAAGGTGTATTTGCAGGACAGTCAGCCAGTGGACCACAACAGTGATGTTCTTGCCTTGTTTGTAGCTGCTAATTAAACACTCCAATTCATTATGTATTGGGTTATATATTATATATTCATTCATTATATATTCAATTATATACACTTTTACTAAATGGCTGCATTCTGCAAGTTAAAAAACTGAAGCAGGTAAAATTTGACAAAACCTGAACATCTAAATGCAATCAGAGTGATTTTCTGAAGCTAGAGATCAGAGAGATTTGCTAAATTTGGCACGTTTATAGGAAAATATGCCAAAAGATAGCAGCAGTGGTGAGGCAAAAATGAGTCATCTCCAGTTCTTGAGAACCAGATGGAGAATTGTATTTTTTTTTCTTTAAACTGGAGGTCAATTTTATAGCTATAATAATATCAGAGCTTTGAAAATATCTGTGAAGATATTTTTTACCAAAAAATGTTTTCTACTAAAAGGATTTTTCTTTTTGTATGAAATGTTTTTATTTTGATTAAAAATTATAACTTTTATGCAAGACAGAGAATGAAGTATAGGTTTTTGAAAGGCAAGTATTTTTTAATGGAATGATAGACCAGATTTTAATATCTTTTTCTCTTAATGACCTTTGGGAAACGTCACTGTCACAAAATTTTAGATGGTTTTTTTAGGGAACTCAAGGATTGAAAATGAGCAAAACAAGCTCACTAATGCAATTACTGAAAATAACAGAAGGCAAACGCTCTCCTTGCCCTACAAGGAAGAAATTTGTGGTTTTACGGTTTCTTTTATGTATTTTATACAGAAGATTTTGTAGTAATTACACTTTTGGGAACTTCTGGCTGTATTATTCAGCAGTAGATAAGACACTCAGCAGTAGATAAGACACGGCTGTCTTATTTTCAAAATAAACAGTGAGTCCTGCTTATGTGTATTTTTTTAAACATAATTGTTTATAGATGATTAAAGGAATTTTGCATAACAATAGGTAAATAACCTGTGATTTATCCTGGAAATGTCAACTTGTTAAAAAAGGGAAAACATGATCCAAAGTAAATTGTATGAAACCAGAAATAGCATTCAGATAATTACCTTAAAAACAACCAAAAGCCAACAAAAAGCCATACAGAAAAAAAACCACCAAATATTCCTTCTGCTTCAAACCTGCCTTAAGAAAGGGAAAGTAACAAACACTGGTTAAATTCAAGCTATATCTACTCTTTATCTTTGTTAGTTTATTTGTCTTCCATTTCAGGAGAACCTGGCCAAAGTACTTTGTTTTTCGGCTGAGAAACCCTTTGCAATTGCAAACTGTTACAAGACACCAGTATCTCTACATTCATTACACAAGGGAAAAATAAATGTATTTCATTAGCCAGTCTTCCAGCTAACTTTCTCTCACACTTGGTGTGGAAGCCACAAGGATCTTCCTAAGCTCCGTTGCTGTTGCTTTGCAGTGCAGCACGTCTTCCTCCCTCCTTGCATACTTGCGTATGCTCCCTGCCTTAAAGAGATGAGAGAAGCAATCTGAGATGAAAGGATTTGGAGCAAGACGGCGTCTCTGAAGCTGCGAGCTGCAGGCATAGCACTTGTGTGGCTTCCTCATGTGTCCTTCAGGAGTATCTGAGGGCTTGGCTAGGTTTAAATACTAGTAGCATGTACTCTTCTGTTGGCCTGAGTTCTTTAACAGTTGTTCAGGAATATCTTCCACTTCTGAATGCATGCTGCTGCTAATTTGTGTTCAAGAAGTTGATGAGTATGTTTGTGTGGAAAGGACTACCAAAAAAACCTCAGTAACATTTTAGATTTTTTCTCCATTTTTGGATTTGTTTCCTCATGTTTGGTTAGAGGTTTAACAGGAATTTCAGATAAGCACTAACCACCCTCTTTTATGTAAATATTTACTTTCACATTCAAAGATCAATTTAAAACTTGCATGATTCTTAAGGTTCTTAATCCCCCTGAAAGGCATCTCACTTGTGCTTAATTGTTCTTTGAGAAGTAGCTTGTTTTCTGGCTTTGCCAGGGAGATTGGTTAAATACTCTTAGAAAATTAATATAAACGTTCTAAACTGTAAAAGCTTCTTAGGTAGCAACCAGCAATAACATAAAATAAAACGCTTCTGCTATATTTGCATGTATACTCTTATTTATACATAGGAATTAGGCATTTATATCTGTTTTGTAATGCAAAATGTTTCCAATAATTGTTAAGGATGTGACTAAGAAATAAAACTTTGCTACAAGGGATTTTTGAACTGTATGGAGTTCTCCTAAAAATTACATAAGAGCAGTAAAGTATGAAATTACATAAACTTTCCTTGAATGTAAAAATTACAATCTTGTAATTTGCTGTTCAGTCAGGCCGCCTTAGAGCCTCTCACATACCCCCAGTAGTTTTCCTTTTTAACCAGGTACTACATTTCTTGACCAGCTCTAATTAATAACAAAATTGGGATATGCATATTAATTGGCATTATGTGGAGTCTTCCTCTGGTGTCTTTGTTCTGAAGTATGCTAGTGTTGCTAGATAAGGAACAGCTGTTGCATATCTCAAGTGGCACACACTGAGCAGCTGTGTGGCCAATTTAAGTGAGGATTTGACACATCTGGTGAAGCTGCATGGCAGGGTCACCTGTTGACTGTATCTGGCAACTTTGGGTCACTTGGTCATATTTGGAGGAAACAGGCAGTCTCTCTGCTTCATGAGCTGTGTCTAAAGACAAGGGGGAGTAAGTGATATTTGCAATGTCTGGGGAAGTATCAGGAAAAGCAAGATAGCAATGAGGAAGGTGACAATAGGTTCAAAGCAAAAGTTTAGAGAAGTTTTTCTTACAGTTGCATTTTAACAAGGTAGGAGTTGGAGGAGAACATACTGGTTAAGGCAAGAAAAGTGAGTGGTTTGGTAATTGAGATGCAAAGGATGCTTGGAGAAACTAGTGCAGAAAAAAATGTAGTGGCAGAGAGATGTTACTTAGAGTCAGGATTGAGTTTCAGTTGGGCTGTCTAAGGAGCAAGTCAGAGATCCAAGCCTGACAGACAAGTTATAAGCCAAAGAGAATCATGGCATTGCCTGATGTGACTGTGCTAGAGACATCAAGATTTTGGTGTATTGCATGGATTGTAGGCATGAGCAGATATCTTATTTTGGAGAGAGGAACACATCTGATGCAATGAGATTAGTCCAGGTGTTATCTGTTTTGAAATGGCAATTGAATTGATACTTATAGACAGTTTTTTAATGATTACAAAAGTGCAATTAAATAAACAAAAAGAAAACAAAAAAAAAATAAAAAGCTAGTATGTTTAGCATCATTAAGCTTTGTAGCAAGTGCTGTACGGTACCAGACCATTCCAGGCAAGGGTATTCAGCACTAGTTTGTGTTATTTCTCAGCATATACTTTATGGGAACCTTTGTTCTTACTGCCCTTGTGCTTCTGAGTAGGTTTGTAAGATCTATTTTCTTTTAGATCACCATGCTACAATTAAATGCACCTCTAAGTAAAATTGGAGAGGCTTACCTCTGTTTCCGGGAAAGGTTGCTTATTTATTTTCCTCTGTCTTAGATTCTAGACTTAGTATAGGTCCTGTGTTGTTTCATGACTTGGGAATTAAAGGGGGAGGAACACAAACAAGAGAAGGGGGTTGAAAAAAGTTGGTTTAGGTCTTTGAAGATAAAGCCAAGAACATTGAATCGTATGTTTAGGAGAAGAGCACTATAAAGCCTAAAAATCTTTTTTTAAAGACAGTATTTTGCTTATGGTGAAGCCACATAGGTATGCACTTCAGGATTTTTTTAAAGCTTTCTGTATTTGTGTAAACAATTTAAGAAGAAGAATGTTTTGAGAAGCTGTGTTCCTGTAATGAAGGCCTAGATAGTCTCCCTAATTTCAAAATTAAAGGGAGTTGAATGTTGAAGGGCAATCCTCCCCACCAACCCAAAATTAACTGCAACACATCAAAACCCAACCAAGTCAAATCAAAACTCTGTCTCCTTTGTAATTTAAAAAGCTGTGGTGTTTGTGCATGTTTTTGTGTTGTTTTGACAGAACTAGCTTTTAGCCGCAAATACCAAAGCATTCTACATGCACAAAGCCCCAACCAATATTTGGTTCAGATTTGGTACCTCTAGCGTACGTCACCAGTTCCTTCAAACATGCTTGTATTTTATTTGGCAAAGTCTAACACTGAAAAGCAAACCAACATAGTTTGCCTGTGTACGGGCCATAAGTCATGGAGAGACCCCAGAAACTCTTCAGATTCTGCTTTTATCATTGACTTTGCTCCCTTTTTTTTTTCCAAGATGCTAAATAGAACTAAGGAGATGTGTAGGCCCATCTGGGTAAATGGAACAGATGCAGTCACCAGGAGAAATTTTCTAGGCTGCTAAAATAAACATATTACTGTAATACATTATTTTTTTGAGTAAAAAACACACCTTGATTACTTTCAATTTGGTATTACCAATTTCAGTAATGATTTAAGTCTGGTTTGGTGGTTTTGTTTTTTTTGCTAGGTTCTGCCTACCATTACAGTGCTATGTGTTTTTGCCAAAAGCAACACCTTACAGAAAGCTCCCAGCATGTCATAAAGTAAACCTAATCAGTGTTACAATGATATATTATTAATGTGTTTCTTGAGAAAGCCAAAAATGAGAGCTGGAACATCTGTGCACTTTTTATTTTTGCAGTTTGTGATTCTGCCCCTGTGTTCTTATCACTTGATCTATAGGTGCTTTAATTTCCTAGTTAAGTGTGTGTAAAAGTTTTCAGGCTTTCCGGTCCTAAAAAGTCACCTTAAAAAAATCCTTACAAATGTGTCTTTGAGTAAGGACTAAGAGTGAGCCTTTCAGTCCAAAATCAACTCATTTCAGAGCAACTCAAATACAAGTACTGCAGGTTTGCATCCTCAATTGCAATAATTAATGTGAAAAGCTATGGAAATTTTTAACTCAGTTAATTATTATGGAAATAGTGAAGTGACCAACCAGGAATCTAGGATATCAGGGAAACAGGTACAGAAGGTTTTACTGTTTTAGAGTTGGGGAAGTTGGAGTAGAGGGGACAACAGCACAGCAGATGTTTCAGTATTGTAGATCCCTTTTTGTGTAACCTGGCAGTTATCACTTAACTCAGTTATCACTCCCTCAGAATTGTTTAAGAGACTTTATTCTTAGCAGGTAACCTGGTCTTCCACTATATACTTAACAGCGTGTTAAATGTCTACTGTGCTGAATTCTCTAGTCATGTTTTTATTACCAAGCATTCCTCCTGATGATGATGGCTAAAGTTCTTTTGACTTCTATAGTGGTGCCCTGGACATAAATCTTACTGATTTTCCTTCCTTATTTTAGCAGAGATTTTTAGAACAGATAAAAGTTTATATTGGAAGGAAAAAAAAGTGATTCTTAATAGGTGATGTCAAATTTTCCCTCTGTACTTCCTGAATTTGTGTTACCAATAGCAGCAAAGTATCTTGTCAATTTACTGGTAGCTTCTCACACGACCGTTTCAGTATTTCCTCTCTGAAGTACTAAGGCCGGTGGTTGTTCATTACAGTTGTCTATACTATGCTAGGATACCTGCTTTAGAACTGGTTTAACTCCTGCATGCTTTAGTTTCAAGTGGTGAAGAGGCCTGTATAATTTCATTCTGTAGAATTTGTTGTTCTTTAATCTTCACCGTCTTTCCAGTTTAGTAGCAGATACAGGATTTAGGATGAACCTAAAATGACATCAGCATTGAAGCAGAGAATATGCTATGTTTTTGTAAACAAAGTTTGTAGTTAAAATGATCTGTCCTTATCGATATATCTTGCTTTCCAAAGAGATTTTTTTTTCATTCTGTTTTATATCTGCAGTACTGAGATCAATGGCCTGCTCTACAAGGGTCATGAAAATCTCTACCTAGTTATAAATATTTGTAAAATTTATGACAGCATGTGGGGAAAAGACAGAATTTTTATGTCTAATTGCTACTTAAGATGAATTATTTGGGGACTGGAGGGCAAGTAAAACCAGAAACCTTGAATTTTAACTTTTAACTACCAGTAACACTGATTTCATACTGATACATGTATATGTCTCTGTAGGGGTATGTATGTATGTATAAATCTTGTTCAACAGTCTGTATGCTGTAATGATAACAGTATGCTCTGTCATGTCTTGGGCTTACCAACAGCTTGAACATGAATCGTAGAATCGTTAGAGTTGGAAGGAACCCGAAAGGCCATCTACATGCAACCCCCCTGCCACGGGCAGGGACACCTCCCACTAGAGCAGGTTGCTCAAAGCTCCATCCACCTGGCCTTGAACACTTCCAGGGATGAAGCATCCAAACTTCTCTGGGCAACCTGTTCCAGTGTCTCACCACCCTCACAGGAAAGAATTTCTTCCTAATATCTAAATCTATCCTCCTTCAGTTTAAAACTATTACCCTTCCTCCTATCACTGCACTCCTCACAAAGAGTCCCTCCTCATCTTTTCTGTGGAACCCTTTTAGGTACTGGAAGGGCATTATAAGGTGTCCCCGGAGCCTTATCTTCTCCAGGCTGAACAACCCCAATTGTCTCAGCCTGTTCTTATAGGGGAGGTGCTCCAGCCCTCTGACCATCTTCATGGCCTTCTTTTGGACTTGAGCCAAAAGGTCCATGTCCTTCTTCTGTTGGGGGCCTCAGAGCTGGACGCAGTACTCCAGGTAGGGTCTCACAAGAGTGGAGGGGAGGGGGCAGAATCACCTCCCTCGTACTGCTGGCTAAGCTTCTTTTGACGCAGCCCAAGATACGGGCCTAAAATGAGAAGTATAGCAGGATTTATGCTGGCGGTTCAGTTTGTTGGGTTTTTTCTTCTTGATGTTAGTCTGTTGTTTATGATATGATTCATCTGATCTGGAACTGTATGTCTTAGGTACTCCTTTAGTTTCACTTTTTAATCAGGTACCTGAAAACACCCTTTTCCTTTTTTTTTTTTTTTTTATTAACCATTAAAATTTTTTTACCATTCTAACCATGGACACCTAAAGCTTGACTGCAGCAATCCCACTTCTCTTCCTGGGACAGCCAGCAGTGTGGAAGCTGGACTGCCAAAGCCTCACCAATTTTTACTTTCTTCACAGAATTCATTTGCTTTTCGTTTAAGTGTTGTGTCGACCTACATGTTGGTCACCCCAGCCTAAGCTGTTATTGCAGAGTCCAACCTCACTTCCTGGAAAATCAATCTCCTGCCATTGGCTGTAAAGAGAGCTGTGTCTGAGTAGATGCAAATAGCTAAATGATGGATGGTAGCCAAATAGACTGCAGTGAGTGAATTTTAGATGCCTTAGGTTAGCTGTGATGCATCCTAGTCTAAATGGTTTGCAGGAGCTCAACTGAGCTGAAGGGACTCAGTAGAGCCAAAAGAAACATTTAAGAGCTCATGGTACTTAGCTTTTTTGATATACAGATGGTTATCAGCCTAGCTTTGCTGCTGTACTTAAAGTTGTGTAAATAAACACTAAAATTAGTGAATTTAGAGGGCAAGCACTGAAATATAATTGTGATTCAAAAAGAAGTTATATGTATGTTCAAGGCAGTGTGAAAGTTTTCATGGGACTGTGAATCACACCTGTGATGTTAACTGTCAGTTGACGTGCATGAAGGAATGAAAAATGGTAAGGCAAAGTGATATTCTCTGTAATAAGTAGGCAAGGTAATATATTAAGTTCTGTGATTTAGACATATCTTACATTAAGTATTAAATTTAAAAGGTATTGTTAAAACACATCTCTTCAGTCATATTAGATATGCAGAAAAACAGCAAAGAACACCCCAGCATTAAAATTTCTACCCTTAATTTTCTTTGGCTCAGATGAAACCATTATTATGAATCTGCTTTCCTGATTAAAATGTTCTTTGCTTTTTCTCAGACTTCTCTGATTTACAATTAATGCAATAGTGCAATTTTTAGCAAGGGTAGCACTTGATAAATAGCAGCCTGTGAAAAACAGGCTATTCATATTATTTCATACTAGAAATAAAAATGTTAATTTTGCTCTCTTCTTTAGGAGCAATTCTGACGGATTTCTGGGAGGCCTTGTAGTATCAGATGGAGCTCATATGATGACGTACTTTTTACAGTCTCAATACTCTCAAAGTACAGTGGAAGCAATAACAGAATTTGTTATTGTAAATAAGAGTGGGAAAAATGGAGTTCAGCATATGACAATGAAATCAGTACTTGAGAATTTGTATTTTCAGTTGTGATGAACCTACTTTCAACATTTGTTCATTTGAGAAAATGTATTTTTTAGATATAATACTGAACCATTAACTCTACTGTATAAACAAACATGGCAAGACTTTGATGTTTGTTTTTTGCCCCTTTCTTTAGTTGGGGATACTGAAGCATACCTTTTATCCCATATCATGTAAAATATATATGGAAGAACAAAAAAGAGTATACAGGTATAAACTGGTGGTTTACAATGTTTAAGTTTGGGCTTGTGCATAATTTTTTGTGTTGAAACATTTGCAGGTAAAGCTAGAGTAGAAGCAGTTGAAAGATATTCCTGCTGTTGCAATGTTCTTGGTGATAATTTTCCATTTCACTGTCTCATTTATGATAGCTGGTGAGTTTGATCAGGGGAGGAAGCAGGAAATAAAAATCGGACTGTCTCTGAACATTACGTTGCAACATGTACATAAGCCGAAAGATATTTTTGCACCTGCTGGATAATATATTTTTTGGACTCTCAGTTCACTGCAGCCTTCTGTCGTTGCACCTGATTAAAAACTGTGAAGAACTACCTGCTGGCATGAGAACCTGGTGATAGAAAGCCATTTTCCTGTGTATCTAAAGAATAGTTATTTTCTCTTGGTTAGCAGTTGCTGCAATATGCAGTGTGCTACTTGAATCTCACAACTTTTCCATTAACTGTTCAGCTCTGTGATAAGACCATGAAGGACTTGAGAGAAATTATTTAAAATTTAAGAGTGCCATGCAAGGTAGCGTACAGAGAAATTCTTTTAGGAACCCATAAATTTTTATTATTTCAAAAGACAGGCTTAGCACAGAATGCATTGGGTTCTACTTACTGTTCTGTTAATACCTGCAGAGTCTTTAATAACCCAATCTTCTACTGCAGTCTGCTTTGATTTCTTATGCAGAATTTCAGTCCAAAATATGCTGCTATTGCACTGAATATTTCAGTCTTTTATACTAATATTATTTTTCAGTCTATGAAAAAGAATGCAAATGGAATGACAATTGCTACAAAATTTATAGTATATTTTTCTCTGGAGGAGGAATTCTTTGATATTGTCGAGTACTGATTGAGTAGTAGCAAGCTGCAGTGCTTAATAAAGTACAGAGGAATATCCCATGCTCACTAGAACCCATGGATATGTGGCTGCTTGATGGTCTGGATCTAAATTCTGCAGCAGAAATCTGACTGTTGGCAGAGCCTGCATGGCAGCTTCAGTGTAAAATACAAATTCAGTATTTCATGTGTTCTGTTTGAGGAGGAAATAAGGCAGTCAGGATAAGAACTGTTCAGGTGTTTTCATGCTTATTTTGAGATGTATCTGTATTTCAGGATGCCACAGGCGCGCACCCCATGCCCCCACCCCCCCCATTCACCAGCATTTTAGGAGTTGCCAAGAAGTAACCTATTAGTTCCAGAAACAGCAAGCACAACCTAGAACACGGCTCCAGGCAAAATATTTTGGGATTATTGTAGCATCTTGCCTAGATGCATCTACCATATTTGGGAAAGACTTGTGTCTCTTTACACCCTCTATACATGTTATTATTTTAAATTCTACGAATTAAATGACATGTCTTTAGTTTAGAGAGTGCTTCTCAGGGGCAGTTGTTGCCAATTAAGTCCTGTGGTTGTGGTATGTCTTGTGATGTGCCAAATGAATTGAAGATTTGGTAGTTAATGGCATTATAGTTTTCCTGAGACGTATTATGGCAATTTTATGGGTTACATAACGGTGGTTTGAAACCTAATTTTAAAAACAAAATAATATTTTTCAAGTTTTATGATAAAAGTGAGGTAAAACTAGAACTGGCAAGTTACGTAAAATGCACAATTCTGTTGTCTAGAACACCTTTCTCATGAAGCAGGATTCACTGAAAAAGGGACCTTAATAATGTTGCTTGTCATACCATGACTTAATTAAAGTTGTAGAATAAATATGGCTTAACTACTGTGATTCTACATTTGGGTAAAGTTAACAAGAATTGTCAATGCAATCTGTGTTTCCTTGCTTGAGGAATGTTTTCATAATTCTTTTCTTTAAAACTGAGTGCTCTTACTAGGACTGAAAATGTCTGCAACAAAAAAATGACCCTCTCAACCTGCCCAGGATTAGCTGAGGCTTAACATCCTTGGTCATCCCAGTGCTGCTGTCTTGATTGGCAACTAGTAGTATAGGTAGAACACCCTCCCCAAAAACAGACGTTATTTTATTTTTGTCACACAATATGTGTATAATCTGTGGTGTACTAGGTATAATGATTTATTCTTAAATGTGATCAAGATCAGGCCACTTCTCATCTTTTGCTTGGTACTTTGACTTTCTTGTGGTGTTCCTACACTAAAGTCTGGTACTGCAGGTTAACAGGAAAGGTTTCTTTCTTTTTCTTTGTTTTCTTTTTCTTTCTTGAATGCAGTGGTGGATTTTTTTTTTTTTTTAAGATACACTTGCAAAAATATCTGTTTCCTTGATATTCCTGGGTATGTGGAAAAGGCTACCAAACCTCCCTTCCTTTCTTCCTACTGCTCAGTGTAGCTAAGTATTTGCATCATTAGAACTAAGGTAGAGGAGAGATCAGAGAGGCTTTTTAAACTGAAGAAGTGTGTTTAAATTTTTTTTCTCTCTAAAGACTGTTACTTCTAAGTCCCAACTGCTCCATTGCAGCTGTTGAGCCAGAATGGTTGGTTCTTTTTACCCATCATGGAGTACTGGGCTCAATCCCAGTTGGCATAAAGTGAGTGGAGAAGCTGAGCAGCCAGTGAAAGGAAGGAATTCCTGTCTTTGTGTGGGCTGTGGCTCTCCTAAGGCATTTGCCATGGCCTGCATCCCCTTGCCTGCTCTGGGGACACCACTGCTCCTGTAGCTCTCCCTAACGGAAAGGCTGAAAGCTCTCATCAATGTGGAGCTGGCAGCATCCCTCCTGGAAACACTTGTGCTCACTCAACAGAGGGGAAGGCAGAAGGTAAATAATATATCTTGCTGGGAAGGCTCATGCTGGGGCCTTTTCAAGAGTTATTCTGGTGGCCAGGGAGGAGAGTGGAGAGCAGGACTGGGTATGAGAAGGAGGGTACAAAGGTGCTGGATATGTCTGGGTGTGGTGTTCTCCTGTTGTCTGTAGCTCTGACGATCACTGGGAGTAGTCAGAATCACTAATAGTTGCTCTCTGAATATCTCAGTCCCCATTTGTCTTGCTGCTTCTTTTAATCTTCTTTACTTGAAAAACAGTAAGTTTTCAATAATATTATTTTGCAAAATATGATTACTGTTTGAATCTGATGTTTCTGCTAAGCAGGGGAAAGATATCTCAGCTGTGGGCCACAGGCAGCCTGTTGAACCAAATACCCGACGTGTTCATTGCTGCCCATTCCCAGGGCACTGCAGGTAAAGCCACCAAGCAAGCTTCCAGCTGGTTTATTTTATTGTTTATTTTTTCTAGCACTGTGCTTATGGAGACTTTTTTTTTGAGTAAAATTTGGGATGTGCAAGTTTTCAGTGCCTTCTTCGGAAGCTCTGTGACTGGACCACTGGGTAGTTCTCCTGACATGGTCTGTAGCTGCTGTTTAAACTCACTCTTGATGGAAAAACCCTCACACTCAATAAACAAAGCATTTAATAGTATGTATAAGTTTTTGTATCTTTCCTGTTACAGCATGTATGTAATCTTGCACTTATTAATGATATGATTTATCTCAAAACTGAATTTGGAGTAGTCTTGCCTGGGAAAACTTAGACTAAACAAATACGCACAAAAAGATGTGGAAAGGGCATAAGCACAGGGGAATAGCTTGACTAATAACTTATAAAAGTTTGATGGGGGATCTGGAAACAAAATCCATCTGTCAGTTCTCTCAATTTAGTGTTCTTCTCCTCAACTGCACTGTCCCTATAAAACACAATTATTACTTGATGTCTAGGTATTGTAGTTGTTTTGATATAAAGTTTGCAATTCAGTGTTTTAAGACTGCTGCAGTCTTTATTTTGTACATTGGTGTTTTGAGAAGTAGGTGTGTTGGGGCAGGTTAAGAAAAGGTAAATGTAGAACAGCAGCGCTGTTTGGAGACCATGGGGTAGATTAGGTATTGGTCCTTTCCTTTGAAGGGACAACCAGTCTCTCTAATGGGAGGCTGAAAATCTTTTGTATGCTTGTTTATGTAGTGAAATTGTCTATGAACTGAGTTTTCAGTGTTATGATTACTTGGGGTTTCATAATATGATACAGCTCCAGCTGTATGATGGCCCTTTTGTGGCATTTTAAGCAGGCTAGAAATTGATTGTCGGTAATAGCCCCTTTGGAGTCTATCATGGGAAGATACCACATCTCGTCTTAATAATTGCATTAATGGTCTGCAGGAAAGAATAGATCATAAATCAGTGATGCTCAGAAGAAAAGTTGTGAACAGCAGTCTGACAGAATTCTTCAAAATGGAATTAGGCTAAGAAGGAAGAGTGCAGAAACGTGGTAGACTTCTCATGGTGACAAGAAAGCATCACATGGGAAATGTGTTAAGTGAAAGGGTGAATCTTGTAAGTTAGAGCAGAGTGAAAGCAGGGAGAAATATATTGACAGAGTATTACATGACTGTAACAGATGAAGATTAGAATGAATCTTTAACCTTGCACCAAAACTGAAGAAAACCACAGTGGCAGGTGAGTCTTCGGGAATTAGAAAAGTTGCATGATTGATTCTGCAGCTGCATAATACCAGTCTGGCAGAGGGCTGAAGTGGAATGATTCAAGAAATATTGCTGAAAAAAGATTAAGGGAAGAGAAAGTGATCTAGGATTGTATGTGCAAACTCAAGCAGATGGTCATATTACCGACTTAGCCTCCAGAGTCTGCTCACAAGAGACAAGGCTGAGGGCTGCTGAACTTTTCTCTTGCATTCTTCCATCAAAGGGATGGAGGTTTTCACAGTCTGAGTTGGAGTGAGAGGGCCTTCTCCATGAGAGAGGCATGTTGTCAGAGCCTTCTTGCTCTGTGGAACCCATTAGTGGAGTAGGAGGAAGGCAGAAAAAGGAATGTGTTCAGTTTGAGCCCAAGTATTGTGTGACCTTGAACAAGTTATTTGTGTTAACATGTACCTCTGTTCTCCAGCTGTGATTAATGTTGTCTCTCTCAGAAAAGTGTTGTAACACTAGAGCCCTTCATTGATTATTTTCAAATACAGTGTTTTCAGATAATGGTGAAAACCTGGATTTATTGTCTTGGACTGAGCACCGTGGAGTTATAAGAAACTTGGCATTTGTTTAGAGGCGGTTTGTTAACTGCCTGCCTCAGATTGTAGATATAAACTTGTGTTTGCCTGCAGAATCTTGTGGACACCTTTTCTAGCATGCTGTCACCTCTGTCTTTACTGGTACTGTTATTCACACCAGTGAGATGAAATATAGCATAGATATGTCCCATACTGTAATCACACCTTTGATTGTAGAAGAGACATAAGCTGGAACTAGCGAGTGAGATAAAATTCTTATCAAATTCCTAAAATAAGTGGAATTACATCAGAGATAAAGTTGACATACTGGGGCTGTTAAGAAGCTAAAATCAGCTTACTAGCTGTTTTCTGTTTAATTTGTTATTCATACTTTATTGCAGATGTTTTTCACCACTCCTCTGTCAACTGTATCAGATGCAGAGTTAGCCATTACTAGCTATGGTTACAGATAGATTTATTATTAAACACTGACAGCTGAACTTGGCATTTTTTATGATTGTAGGACCACAGAAGCTAATTGGTGAGAAATAATAAAATGAGTCATCTCATTTGGAAATATGTTCATTTGCAGACATATTTTTAGTAGAATTAAATCAAGAGCATACTAGCACATGCGTAGACAAGGCCATTGAGTCCTGAAACCAAAAAATTAACATTGTTTTATGCTGACTCAGTGGAATAAAAGAGCCAGAAGAGGAAGCTTTGAGATTATACGTAGATGGTGCATCTGTTTCTATTTGTGTGCATGTTTGATACCACTAGCGAGTAGTATGTTTGAGGAGGGAGGTAGCATGTGCAATTGAAGGGCACAGACACCTACGATATCACTGCAGTTCCAATCAGATCAAGCTCTCTGTTTCTTCATGAACCACTCTGCAGAGCACAGAAGGTGCTCCTGTTACCTGGGTGTGCTCAAGCCACTCATTCAGATTTGTTCGCTCCGTTCTGATCACGGGCTTTGTGTCCCTCTGGTGGCTGTGGAACCCGTAGGATGTGCACTGTGCTGGGGGATGTTCTGCTCAGTGTTGATGTGCAAGCCCTAGATAACCTCTGCTCTGCCATATAGCATCACTCTTATTTAAGTGGTGCATAACAACCTTTTTGCCTTGTACGTAGTGATTGCTTTCTGACAGGCTCTTTGTTTAGTGTTCTTTAGTGAAGACTTTTTCTGACAAGTGCTAAATATGAATCTACATGACGCAAGATGGGTTGTTTGTTTATTTATTTATTTATTTGCTGCCATGTGTCTTTAGTACTGCAGATCACCATGACATTGCTGTAATCTTGCAAAATTATTTTGATGACTAATAGCTTTTTAGGAAGGAGGAGGAGATAATGTTGTTATTGTACTAGCTGCCTGTTCCTTGTGTTGTATCGAGAACTACCAGCTAGTCTGGTCCTCTGGAATTTCATCTGTTCCGCATGGGGTTTTCTGTCTCAAAGGATAATTCCATTGGAATTATGTTGAATTCTTATGAAATTACTCCTCCTACAGGATAAAACTAAAACATGTACAGTGAAATGTGTCCAGGCTATTTGGAATGGTGTGACCAGAAAAGTCCTCTCTCCTTCTCATCCTAAGCCAAGTTCGGCTATGCGTAAATCCTCTTGACAAAGGTTTTCTTGAGCAGTTTGTACAGTCTTATAATAGTGAAGGTTTTAAACTGGCTTGTGAAAATGCTTTGCTATCCTCAGAAAACTTTTCCCCAACTGTCTAGCACTAATTTTCTTAATACAAGGAGGAACAGTACTACTTGTCCTCTACTGTATGTTTTACTGACAACAATATCATATACTTCATGTTGCTGCCATGTTTCCCCAGTGTAAGCAGACTGCATCCCAACAGTTTTTCTGGATCTTTCCTGTTTTTTTCCTAGGTATCATCAGTCCTGTTTCTTTCTCTTTTCTCTATTTGAAACGAAGGGTCAAAATAGTGCTTTCACTTCAGCTGAAGCCTTACCAGTGTTGACTGTAAAGTCAAAGGATCACTACTCTTGCAGTCACAAGTACTTCTTTCCTAATTAGCCCAGCTTTTGGCTTCTGTACAGCTGCCTGGTGGTGTTGACTCATGAGCAGCATTTGATTTACTGTAAACAGCAGATCCTTCTCTACAATTCCATTGTCTTTTCATTGCTTTTTATCCTGCGTCCCTACCTAAGGGATGTGTGCTGCGCTAAGATTATTTTCAGTTCCTTATAGGTTGTTCTCCCTTAAGAGAGTCTGAGCACTAATTCTTGCTGGCCAAGGACATTACTGTTATTTTTTGCTGTTAACTATTACAATGGTCATCTGGTACCAAGAAGATAGTGGTATTGTGGTTCAAGCTCAGATTCAGTAAACAGAAGTTTAGGTCTTTTTCTTACTTCTGTCATAGGCTTCCTTTGCATTCAGGTGTCAGAAGCTTTACCATTATCTCCCTAATAGGGTGGTATTTCAAAATAGAGTTTGGTAGTTTGTTGAAGATACTGGTTGATCAGTCAAGAATAGAATTAGCAGTTAAAGTACGTAATGCTATGCTCTGAGGATTTGTTTTGTCGGTATCTCCCATAGGATTGTTGAAAAGATATTTTATCACTGTTGATCATAGTTACGTGTACGTACATGGTGTTTAAAAAATCCTATGCATCAAGGCTTCTGTTTGTTGTCAGCAGGGATTTGTAGAATGAAAAACACCATCTTAATTTGTTACTTGACTTCTGCACTGTTGCTTTTAATTTTCTTCCAAAGCACAGAAGGAAAGAGGCTCTGAGGCAATCATTATCATATCGTTGCCAGTAATTGTGGAAGTGTTGTATTTGATGGCCCATACGATTTACAAGATTTTATTCTAGACTTTAATTTAGTGCTTATCCCAAAAAGGCAAAGGGAAGTTGAAGTAAAGTTTGTAAGTCAGGAAGTATTCTATGGTTTCCTCAGTCAGAAAGCAGTTTGTAGAGGCTAATTTTCTATTTGTAAATCTATTTTTAAAGTATGTGTGGCATCTATGCTCATTGCACAGGTCAATTGCACAGCTGAACAGTAAATGGGATGCGGTGAAGCAGAACTGTGCATATGTGAGTTTGAGGAAGCTATTAAAGATTGAACTATTAAAGTCTGTGCTGAGATCCTGATTTATAGCATGTGGAAGTTGATGGAGGCATTCCACTAACTGCAGTATTTGCCATATGAAACAGCAGCAGAAGTGAGTTTGAATGTACAAGCATAATTTATCACTTTTAACCTTTGAATGCTATATTTTGCAAATTCAGTTTCAGAATTGGTATACTGGCATAGAGCAGTAGAAACACATAGTCAGCATTACATCTTTAAGGAAGGTAATTATATATTAATGTGTCAGATTAGGAAGAGCACAGCAAATTATTTAAATTAGTAATAGTTCATGTTTTATTAGCTGCATTCACTGCAAAGGAATAAAATACAAAGTATAAAATAAAAAATCAAGGAAAATACGCCCCAAAATGCCTATTTTTGTCCTGAAATGGAAGAAAAAGGCAGATGTCAAGGTCATGACATAATGAGTTGAAGCACCTTGGGCTGAAGCAGAGGCAGTGTTTCTAAATAAATGTATTACTTGTAGTGTATTGCTACTTTATTTATCATCAACTTTTCCTGCAGAGATTTTAAGCAATATTAGAAGCTCCAAAATTGTGCTTTTCTTGCATGGTTAAAATCAAAGACTCATGGCAGAGGTTGTAAAACAGGGAAATACACACATCAAAAAACAACAAAACCACCCAGAAAAAATATTAAGAACAAACGAACAAAACAAACTCAAACCACCAACTAGCAGATTTCCAGAAAAATGCCACGATGCAGATATTCTACCCTCAAAAGCACAGGTATGTCTATACTGAGAACGTGCCAACAGTTATAGCATTGTAGATGATGCCTACCTGTGGCAATTCAGTCAGCCAGTTTTTGTCCTTTAATAGAATTAACATCTTGAGGAGGTTAAGGATTAGTCAAAACTGACTTCACACAGGAGATACCAGTTTTCAGGGTTTAACTGGACAAAGTAACACAAGAAATGTGTGTGTGTGTGTATCTATATGTTGTGTTCAGTCAATAGGTTTTGTTCGATCAGAAATTGCTGATCTTGGAAAAATGTACCTAGTCAGAACATTCATGTTGGAACATAACGTGCCCACATCATTCATTACATGAGAAACTAACCTTTTTCTTGACAGGCTATTATATATTTCATGTAAACTTAGGAGATTTGAGTGGATTTCACAGAGAAGTCAAATAATCGCTGTAAATGAAAGTAAGTGCTATTAAGGAGCGTTGAGAACTTGCTGTTTTAATATTGTACCTTGACAGCAAACCCATACTCTTCCCTCATTAATCTGATCTTCTGGAATGCAGTTCTGAGCATGCAGTTTGACAGTTTATGGCTATTGCTGGTATCATTTTGGCTTTAGGAGTAATTTTTAGCTGTAGAAACTCTGTTATGGTGCTATTAAAGATGCAGAATTTTTTTTGTTTCTTTCTTTGTTTTGTTTTTTAATTACCGGGTCCTCTGGTTAATAATTTAGTTATTTGTTTAGTTTCTTTGAGTATAAAAATTTCATGAAAATAATTAAGGAGCCCATAATGAATAGATATAATTAAGAATCTGCTGTGTGCTGTTCTTTGTTCAATAGCTGTCCTTGCTTTTCAAAATTGGATGTTTAAAAAATAAATAGTGCTTTGTGGCATCGATAACATCGACCTGTTTTTTTATCAAAGTGATAAATGTAGCAGTGTGCTTATCAGAAACTCCTGGTGTTTCATTCGGTGCAGGCATCTGACGTAACAGAGCAGAATGTCTTTTTGCCGTAAGATACGGTATCTTTAAAACTATGAACGTGTGTACTGGCTGACACGTAAGGATTTATTGAGATTAATGGATTACTCCAAGATGGTACTTGGTCATAATCTTAAAGCGCTGTATATGGCTGGTTACATTAGCCTTGGCTGCACATTGTCTTCATCACTTTCTTTTGCAAGCTCGGTGAGGAGAATAGCTTTCTGACTTGGGTCATCAGTTCAGCAATCTAAATACCATCTCTGCTTCCCCGTAGGCGTGCTCTGTTAGTGTGGGTAGGCAGCATCATCTTTGCTCCTTACCTCCCCATTTGTGGAATGGAGATAACTGTATTTCCAAATCCCATGAGTGTTGCGAAGAGGATCAGACTGTGAACTGAAGGATGAATGAGAATGGAAGAATCACCCACTAAAGTGTCTAAACTAAATAAACAGCCTCTCAAGTTGGATTCACTCTTACTTGCAGTAAATGCAGATGTGTCGGAGCCTGTGCTCCATTGTTGTTACAGTGACTGCTTGCCTTGTGCATTTGGTAATAAGCTGCAGCACCACTGTGTGCACAGAATTTGCGTGGTTTTTGGCATCTACTTTCTCTTACTCTCTTGATACTTTCTTCTGTATCCAGAAAGTGGAAAAAACAGAAGACAAAGCAGCATCTCTGAGCTTACTATCGAAGGCTGCTAGGGTGAAAGCTAATTGGGATGGAAATACTAACATGTTCCACTTTTTATGGAGGAAACTGGCAGATGTGTATCTAAGTGGTGATTATTCAGCAAAACAAGAATAACAAAAATATCTAGCAGTGGAAATGTCTGAGCTATTGCCCTTCCAAGCTGTGCTGGAGTTTTTTTCAAAACTATACTGTTGTCTGTATCATCTGCCTGTTGTGGTTGTTTTGAATATGAAGTTTAAATCAAGTACTTTTGTTATGATAGAATACAGATGCTGTTTTTTTAAATAAGATTTTAATTAGATCAAGTATATGCTAAACTCATTTCACTGAATATGACAGACACATACTACTGTTTATTAACACGTTACCTTAAGCAATTACAAAGACTTAAAACTGTGTTGTGGAAGACTAAGTTTTCTTCTTTTGGCTATGCACTTAATATTGTCAATGCCTAGATGAGTATTTCTACATTTCTTAAAACACAGTTTGTTCCAAGAGTTTTGATTCCAAGTGGATCAAAAGTTCCTACAAGTGATTACATTTTGGCATTAAACATCTGTGCTTGAAGTTGGCTGCTTAGAATCTCTTTAATTTTCATCTGTTTAGTTTACTGTGATATTAAGCATCTGAACGTTTGACAGAGATGTTTAAAAGACATGAATACTCCAGTCAACACCTTTGTGTTGCCTCTGCCCCTGAATTTTTGGTCTTGTGTGAGAGGAGAGTTAGGGAAGCAGGGGGATAGGAGTGTATCTGGATACATGATGATGTATTTGCTTAACTTTTGAAGGCTACAGTTATAGCCCTTTGACACATAAATTACTTTCATCAGTTCTAATCTGACAGTGACTGACAGAAAAAATGATGATCTAAAGCCTCATCTGCATAATATACGGATGTGAAAATGCTCAGAAGGTAATAGGAGGAAATGAACCAGTTTGAGACATCTTGTAATTCAAGATTTAAGAATATCTGAAAAGTATTTTTATTTGATAGAATTTAATATGATGCACACTCTAGGTTTCTTTGTACAAGAGCAAAGTGACTTCCAATGAACGTCTCTTTGGCAGTGTGACTTCAAGTAAGGAAATTATGCATTTTTAGTTTTCCTGATACTGGAACTGGCTAGCATTTACTGATTTGAAAATAGCTTTAGAAAGACAGTGCTGAGATGCTTACCCACTCATCAGTCTTCTCTAAAGAAATGGAATGGAATTCTGTATCTTAATATAACTCTGCAACACAATCAAATTGTGTATCTATAGGAATCTTCTGACACGTAAATGTTGGAATACTGAATCCAGGGTAGAGTATATATTAGATTCTTCTCTAATTATGTGCACAGAAATGCAAAGTAACTTAGAGCTGGGTGTATACAACACATCATTCGTTACCTGTAATCACCTTTCACTTGATCTGACAATGGTGCTGCATCTTTCTTAACCTTCTGTGCCAATTTTATCAATCCCACCTTGACTAGAGCAAGAATTTCCACAAAACTACAACTCTGTGCCCTGAATTAAGAAAACATTTTTTGTAACCATCTACACATAAAACAAAGAAAATGTAGTAATATAGAGATGTGATTTGCTTTGTTGTTTTAATAAGCATGTCCTGCCATCCCAGGAGTTGACTTTTCAAAAGGGCGTGGGAGGGTTGTTGATTTTCATTAAGTAGTAAGCGTTTTTTAAGGAGTCAGTCTTTATTTGTGAGCTATGTATTTAACAAAGTAAGCCGTGTACTCTACACTGTACAGCAAAAGAAGAGATAATGATTGCAAAATGAATTGAGAAAGTTGTTTGTCAGGAGATGTAGCAGTTGATATATTCTTGTTCTTAATCCTCCAACAGTCAGCATCTACGTTATACACGTATGCTTGGTGATCGTGCATAATGGTTTGCAGGGAAGGATGCCATGTGTTAGATCATTAATTAAAATTAAGTATGTCAGGGACTTGCCCCAAACCAACTTATATTTTTGCTGCTGTCATCATAGAATGGTTTTTGTAGATGGGCTATGTAGAACACTTTTCAGACTTTCTCTAAAAGCACAGCGTACAATGGTAGAAAATGGGGCAGTAAAAAATTACATTGGTGCTTCATTTCAGTAGAAAGTAGCCTTACTATGTTGTCTGCCTCTGGCTATGGAGGTACAATGTTAACATCTTCTCTAGTGACCTTTTTGGAGACAACTCTAGCACAACGTAGTATGGTGACAGGGTTGCTGGAGTTTCCATTCTGCTGGCATGGTAATTTAGGAAGAAGGGCCAGAAACAGAAAGAGGAAGGAAAGTGTGTTTATGTAGCTGCAATCTAGCATCACTATTTTTAACCTGAAAATAAACTTTTATTTGAATCAAGTGTAATTAAGATTAGCAAACACTAATTTTGTCCTTTAAAAAACAAAAACAACCAACCAACACCACCTGTCCGTCCCCCCCCCCCGATGCTCTGCGTTTTAAATAGATACTAATTTTACAAAGAGTTCACAGCAAAACTCTTAGTTCTCTATGTGGTCTTCTAGACCCTTGATTTTGGCCTTAGGGTTTTTAATTTGTTAATTACAATTGTACATGGTGACCTGCACATATAAAATATGTGCAGTATGTATTAAATTATAAAATATGTGCAGTACGTATGAATTTTTTCTGGAGTTAATGTCTGACTAGAAGCAGTTACTACTCTGCCTCTGCAGTTGACTGTGTCGACCATAAGTGATATGCAGCTGGAGCACTGTTGCTGGTATACAAGGAAAATTCAGTTACTTAAGGATAGGGTTTGCTACATGAGGACAATTAAAAAAGGGTAACATGGACTCATTTTAAAGTGTCTGATCAAACTCTGTTTAATCTCCTGTTCTTTTCAGAATTAAAAACGCCTTAATTTAGTTTAGGTTAATTACTAGAATGAAGTGAAGTAAATTAAACCAAATACAAGGCCAGCTTAATTTGGGATGGGTGTTTACAAGTGGTTTCAAATTACTCAGTTCAATTTAAATTCAGGCATTTATTTCATTTGATGAACTTTTCTGAATGTCCCTATGTAAAAAGGTGGCCATAAGAACAACCTTTTTCGGTAAACATGCTTGCCTTAATGCCTGCATTTTTGTAGTCTCATCCTCTTCTGCTTCCAGTTGCACGCTTCATCCTGTAGTTTTATTATTGTATTGCATTTTATTTACAGTGTTAAATATGACCTCTTCATAATCATTCCTGTGAAATTTATTATTAGAAACTCAATTTTGTTTCATAAATAAATAGGCAGAATGCACAGGGTGATACTATTTTTTTTCTATTCTTAAACAGAAAACTGACGTAAGAAAATAGACTCTTAACAATAAAGCTATCTTTCTAACTTAAACTGTATTACTGCAAAGGGATTCTCCAGCTCGTGGTTACGTTACTTTGAAGAAGTAAGATTTAGATAAGGGTCTGCTTCATTCTTTCAAGTTTGTTGACAAGATCTTCAACTGTATTATTACAAGGATTTATTCGTATAACTTTTGTATTTCAGGCATACTGATTTTTGTTACAAGGACAGGCAAACAGGAAAAGCGCATATGTAGTTATAATTATTTTAATTGATTTGCCCACACTCCCAATTCAGCAAAAATTATGCTGAGATTTGATTCTTCTTGTGTTCAGGGGTAACTGTTACTGAGTTTAGCAATGAGAAAGCATTTAGATTACCTACACTTAAGGCTAGGCTTTGCTGGCAACAGCGACAATTAAAAAACATGGATTAATTTTTAAAGTGTCTGATTATACTCTACTTAATCTCCTGTTCTTTTCAGAATTAAATACATCTTCATTTAGTGAAGTAATTTACGTCTGCTTGTTCAGATCTTGGGTCAGAAGCATAACCACTGTTCTGTTTCTCTTTGCTCTTTGGTAGGATGATGAAGTGGTTCTGCAGTGCACTGCAACTGTTCACAAGGAGCAACAGAAACTGTGTCTTGCTGCAGAAGGATTTGGCAACAGGCTTTGCTTTTTGGAATCTACATCAAATTCTAAGGTACTGCTGAGTGTTTTAAGTGTCATGTATCAAGCAAGTATATAGTTGCTTTGATGGACTATACACAAATCCGTCTAGGAGAATGGCAAAATCAAATCTATCAATAGTATAAGGAATATTTAATTACCCTTCAAAGTTTAATTTTTCCTGTTGTGGCCCTCTGGCTGGACTCTAATGCTGTGCTTTCTGTTTTGGGCTCACTTTATAACTAGTTAGCTGCAGAAGTCCATCTCAGTAATATGCTTGTTATTTTGGTTGTCTGAATTCTGTTGTAGTAAGCCGCAGTGCCATTTTTGTGTACTGCATTTCAAAGACCTGTTTAATTATTCTGGTTTTTACTCCACAGGAAAGAGAGCAGTTATCCTATTTGGGATAAGTTTTTATTCTACGGCATTTATGTTAAGATGAATATTACTTCAAGTCCTTCTAATTCCTAACTGAGCAGAGTAATAGTGCAAGTAGAAAAATTGTCTCCTCTAATCAGTTTTTTATTTAAGCCTGCTATAACTCTGCTATATATGCAGTAGATACAGGAGTTTGAAAAATTAACTTTGCTGTTTGTTGCATAGGAGGGGTTTTGTTTCACAATCACGTATGCTTAAGTAAATGTTTTAAATACAAAGATGTGCCTTCAGAGGGCAGAACTGGTTTTGTGACCGAAGTAATGGGTGCACTTTGACATTTTATTTAGACAAAGGGAAGAATGTTGCTTAAAATATTTATTTTTTTCTTCAGCTAAAGTACAACTGTTTGATGAGAAAATAAAATAAGGGTAAAGCACCTGGAAAGACCTCTAGAAAGACTTAGAACAAAAAATGATGTTTTTTATCTTGCCAACTTCCATGACATCACTTTGATTCTCTCTGATACATTGCAGAGTAATGCTTCATTTTCTGTTTCATCATTTTGAATGTATTATTCATAATAATAAATTTTTCACTAGGATATTAATGATTCATTATAATAGCAATGATCCTGATGAATTAATTCATGTCACTCTGTTTTAAGTGAATCTTTTTAACAATAAAAATGTGTTGGGATAGAAGTATTTGCAGTGCTACTTGCCTGTGAGGGCAGAAAAATCTATTTAATGAATTTATTATCATTCAGTAAGTTTGCATCTGAAGTCTACAGTCTCTCTTGCACTATACAAAACTCCTGAACGTTCTTGTCTTTAAGGAATACAGTGTAAATTTCGTATCCATTTCCTATGCTTGCTTGTTGATGCTGCTTTTTCTCCATGTTTTGTGACGCAATATTTATTCTGCTCATTCTGCATGAGCTTGGGGAAAAAAGTAAACAAAAGAAAACCCACACAGCACATCCTTATTTTAATTTTTAACGGCTGACAATTTCTAGGATCAGCTTATCTGAAGTCATTTGGAGATATAAATGTGGAGGGAGCCATAAGATTACCAAATCCTTAAAGCAAAGTTGACTGTAAATAAGAGTAAAGAAAAATGCTTTTCTTCCATTGTCTGTGTCTGTACAATGTTACTGTTGCATTATATAAGGAAAGGTGTAGCAAATATTACGGGAGGCATATGATAATTTGAAAAAGGTTCTAGCAGAGTTCTTAAGACAGTTAAAAAAACTCCCTGCCTGTCTTTAAGGCTGTTTTCCGGTTGTAATGCGATCATGATGCACATTAATGCCAACAGTAGGGTGGCACCTGAACTACAGCCAGGTATCAGGGGCAAGGTGTGAAACCAAGCACCAGTAATAGTCCAAATACAGCTAATAGACCTCAGCTACCATCCTGGACTTGCATTCCTGAGAATTCCTGATATGATCCCCTGCTTTTCTCCAATATCCTTCAAAATTTGGCTCCCAGTGATGTAGCTGATGTTTTATTAGCACAGCTTATTCATGTGTGCTTTCTTGTCCTAGAATCGTGTAATAATTCACACTGCAAAAATGAACAGTCGAATGGAAGATATATATTGATAGAATTCTTTGGGAACTACTGACTATTAATACTTAACCCGTTACAACAATAACACTGACAGATCCATTATGAGAATTACTAATTACTTTTATTTTCTTCTGTTCAAGTTTACAACATAAGCGTTTCTTTAGAGGGTCATGTAGATACCCTCAGCATTGGAGGAGAACACCAGATTTTGAAAACAAGATATGGATGACAATAGTTAGGCTACATTAGCAAACACTTTAATAAGCATTAATAAGCATTTAATAAGCATGTGTTCACATTTCAAAACTGTCCATGTTCCACTTTCTTCACTTCTTTTGGAAGCAATCCATGCTTGTCAAATCACTTTACTGAGCAAAACCATCCTCTTTATTTCCTAACTCTGTAAATCTATTGTTTTTCTGTATGTACTGTAAGGTGTTTGAGTTTTCAATATGGAATTCATTCATATTTGGAGCTAAATTAAAGCTTGCTTTTAGGCTTGTGGTTGGTTTCTTTGTAGCAAATGTAGAGACATCTTTTGCTATTAAATTTGATATGAGATTCTTGATATGAGATTATTTCTGACAAGAAAGCTCCCATCACAAAATGGCGTTTAATATGGAATCAAATTTCAAAGTTTGTGGATCTTTTGTGCATTTTTTTTGGTCTGAGTGGTGTGGTTGATCTACCTGAGGGATGGGATGTCATTCAGAGGGACCTGGACAAGCTGGAGAAGTGGGCCCTTGTGAACCTCAAGAGGTTCAACAAGGGCAAGTGCAGGGTCTTGCACCTGGGTTGGGGCAATCTCCGGTATCAGCACAGGCTGGGGAGTGAAGGGTTTGAGAGTAGCCCTGATGAGAAAGGGTAGGGGATACTGCTGGACATGAGCTGTTCAACGTGGACTTGCAACCCAGAAAGCCAACCGTATCCTGGGCTGCATCAAAAGAAGTATGGCCAGCAGGTTGGGGGAGACCCCACCTGCAGTACTGCATCCAGCTCTGAAGCTCTCTGTGCAGGAAAGACATGGACCTATTGCAGTGCATCCAGAGGGCCACGAAGATGATCGGAGGCAGGCTGAGAGGGTTGGCGTTGCTCAGCCTGGAGAAGAGGAGGGTCCAGGGAGATGTTACTGCCTTTCAGTACTTAAAGGAAGTTTATAAGAAAGATGGGGACAAACTTTTTTGCAGGGCCAGCTGTGATAGGACAAGGGGTAATGGCTCTAAACTAAAAGAGGGTAGATTTACACTAGATTTAGACTAGATTTTTTTTTTAGAATGAGTGTGGTGAAACCCTGGAACAGGTCGCCCAGAGATGTGATAGGTGCCCAGTCCCCGGAAAAGTTCAAGGTCAAGTTAGATGGGGCTCTGAGCAACCTAATCTAGTTGAAGATGTCCCGGCTTGTTGCACGGGGGGTTGGACCTTTAAAGGTTGAATGGCCTTTAAACGTGGGTTTTTTTCTCTTGTTTTTTATGGCAGGTGGTAAACTCACATACTTCATGATGTTCCGAGGTATAGAAGAACTGCTTTACATCATTAAAAAGGACTGATAAAAACAATGTCGTTTTCTTGAGCCCTCGTCAATTTGGACTTGAAAGAGTGAAGGATAAGATAGTGGTCTAAAGATCTAAAAAATCCTCCCCGATATTTTTTTCTCCTTTTTTTTTTTTTTTTTAAGAAGGCAGTGCAATGTGTGATCCTATGGTTTGAACTTTCCACTGAGCTGTGAATTGCATTATATATAATAAGTTACAGTGATGAGAGAAGAGTCCAAACCCTTGTTATACCCTTAATAATTCTGTTTGTAAAGTGGGGAAGGAATTTGATAACTTTTTTCTATTTTTTTTCTTTTGAAGAGTAACCTGTCTCCTGTAGCAGGGCATGGTTTGAACAGTAGCAAAGGTTCTGCAGGTTGGTGCTGGACTGGTGTAGGCCAGTTGGCTGGGGCTGTCTGCTCCATGACCAAGAGCTACATATATTAGTGGTGGTCCATTCTTTGCTGGTCCCTAGATGCTACTGTTGTGTGAGGGGATAGACTGAGGGTAAGACTTGCACCTTGTTTCTTGTGCTGCCAAATGCCTATTATCTGAGGTTTTCCTTTGCCCCTTTTTTGGGTCTGTTTTGAACAAGCAGGTGAATCAGCAGGAGCTGAACAGGTGTCTATGCAGGAAGAGCTGAATGGGGGGAGGATGGTAGAGAAGGATGGTCACCTGGCACACACAAGGTTACAAGGAAGTATGATTGTCCACTATTTACACAAGAAATTTCCATGTTGGCAGTCAAATTCTGTATGGATGTGTCTACAGAAGTGTGTAATCCTGAACAGTGGGCAGGGACACTGGCCTGAACTGCTGTACCCTGGTTTCTTCTGGGAGAAAAACTCTATTCTCCATTTATCTTTCGGTGTGTAAGACCTGAAGGGTTTTTTTTTTGGTCCTGTACAGCAAACACTTGAGCATGTTATTGGTGGGCAAGGCAAATCATCTTTCTGACTTAAGAGAAACTGAGCCTGAAACTCTGAGAGCTGAAAAACAATACGTGTGCTGCACACAGTTTTTGATTGTGTAAATCCAAATTTATCAAAAAAAAAAAAGCACATGGTGTCCATTAACATATAGATGCAAATAAATGTTTTTTGAGCAGTTACTGATATAATGAAATACTGAGTTTTTAAAAATTTGATTCACGCTGATGAATCAAATCAGTGTTGTCTGCTTGTACAGTAAGGGCTTTTTTATTTTTTTTGATAGTTGCTGTGGTTCCTTTCTGTGCTTATGTTTCCATTGGATCCTTCTAAATAAATTCAAAAAAGTCTGTCAGGTCTTTGGCAAGGCTTTCTAGCTGCACGTCCAAGACCATTTTAATTGCCTTTGTGTCATGTTGCCAAAATGAATGTTCATATTTAATGGCAAAGATGGCACTGAATCTTATGTAATCTCATGTTCAGAGGACTCCATTTAGCAGACGTTCACTAAGATAATTGATTTTAATAATTTAAATGAAGATTTGGTAATTTATGCATAGTTACACGTTACTTGCCCTACTTTACATACATAATTCAGACATAGGTAGAGGAAATCTTCATAGGCATAGATCAGGCAGGATTTTATTCAATTAATAGTTCTTTCCCAGTAAAATGCTTCTCTATAGAAGCAACGTAAGTAAGAACGTAGTGTGTTTTATTGCATTTGTATGTAGTTTTATATAATACGTAACATACAATTGTAAATATTATATTTATTATGTATATCAGATTCAATTTTTATTCTTTTTAAACCTTGTATAAATCCTAAGCCTAAATGTAGAAGCATAGCCATATCCACCAGAACTGATTGTGATCCTTGCACTTAATCCCACAAACCAGCAGAACTATCTCTCGAGGTGGAAAGTGAATAATTTAAAATTAATGTGAAACATTCAGACCATGACAGGTCATATCTCCATGGATGTAAAGCAGCAACTGAAATATGGCCTTATATCGGCTGAAAATTGTGTGCAGTACTAGTAGACGTAATAATACATCTTTGCGTGTTTGTATTGTCATCTGCAATGCAGGCAGTTTTAAGAAAGTAAACAAAATATGTGATTCCTTGCAAGGCATCACAGGCTAAATAGTGTAATCATAATATATCCAATTGAGGAAATTCTATTATTCTCATTGCTCAGATTGTATCTTCTGTTGCAGCATATATTTGGAATTTGAAATATATACAGGAATGTATTATTCTGATCTTACAGTAATGTTCATTATTGAATCTTGTGCTTTTTTTTTTTTGAGTTTTAGCTTAATGAAGCGCTATTTACTACCAAAAAGAAATGTAAAGCTCTTTCTATCTACTGCATTTGTCAGAGTTAGGTTGATGGTTGGACTAGATGATCTTTAAGGTCCCTTCCAACCTAGACGATTCTATGATTCTATGACTTAAAATGCAAAAACTTAACCTAAAGCTGTACAATTTGTGTAATTTAACAAACAAAACACAAGTTGTAGTTTCTCCAGTCAAATATGTAGTTTGCAAATTTTTCATTATCTAAATGTCTGTTAAAGGCAAGCAAACAACTCCTAAATGTTTACAGAAACACGTATGATAGTGGATGGTGGTGGCTGTGAGAGTTTTTTGTAGACGAGGTTGGTTTGGGTTTTTTTGGGTTTTTTTGATGGAACAGATGTAGGAAGTCAAATTGTGGTATAAAATAAGTGGAAAAGACCTGAAAAATCCCATTAAACCAGTTTTCCTTTATAACTATCTATATCCCAGTAACTGTTTAAGCCTCTAATTATTTAAAGACTAAAACATAAAAAGATGCACATATTATGCTGGAAAATCTTATCTGAGATACAGCTGTGACACAAGCACTATGACGTAAGAAGGTCAGATATGCAATGTGCAATCCTATAATTGGTTTGAGTTTTCTGCAGGCTTCTGAAAACCTGCCAGTTTGCTGTGGTTTAGCTTCTGAGTCTTACCCTTTTTAGTACCGCTCCTATTAAAAAGGAGAGTTGCTATTATTGCACAATGGCTTTATCTATTTGCATTTTGAACATTCTGTTCAAAGGAATGCCCTTACACAATTGCATAGTTTGTGAGTTTTGGTGGCTGGGTTTTGGGGTTTTTTTTTTCCCCATTTACTATAAAATTCTTGGGACTCTTAATAATTATCTTGGAACTAGGTGTTAAGGACTGGAAACAGATTATTTGCCTTCACCAAATACACCGACTCTACTAAAATACCATAAGAAAGTCCTTGAAAGATAAATGAAGTGATACATAGAGCAAAGCCAGAATGTTTTGAGGTGGGAGTTCTTATTTGTGATTCGTTCATGCCTGCTGAAAGCTACAAGGGCTGGCTGTTCAATGCGTGCACGGCCCCAGCAGCTTCAGGGTTGCTGCGTTACCCTGGGTAGCTGAACATCACAAGGTTACACAATGGCATATTCTGCTAAGTCCTCAACATTTAAAATATTTTCTCTGATAGCTTTATAGCAGAATGTACTTCGTTAGTACATGCAGAGTAGTTACAAAGCAGTTGTTTGAATTTTAATTAGGCTGATTTGTAGCTGCAAATCTGAAAACCTGAAAAGCCAGACAGATTCATAAATCTGTGTGTGTCGAATTAAGAACACATGAAAGTGCAAATTCTTATTTTAAGCCCTTTGGACATATGTTATATAAAGTAGCACTGTCAAATTGGCTGTGTGGCTCTGCTCAACACTTGAAATCATGGTATTGTTACTTTGCAATCAGTATTTTTAAGCACAGCTGGGCTAAATCTGGCTCAGCAGACTCTTGTGAATAATCATAGCCCAATGGGCTCCCAGAAAATTAGGACAAAGAAATGCAGCCTATTAATGAATAAATCTATGTGTTTCTTTGAGGTAAGTAATATCAATTCTATATGAAATTAAATGAAAAGGAATATCAAAGAATTTTTTCTTTGCTGTTTCTTAAGACTTTTTGAAACTTTTGTCTTTTGGGTGGTGATTTTCAAGATTCTAGGCATTTTCTCCTGGTTAATCCTCTGAGAAAAACAAGGAAGAAGATTTGTGCTTTTTTAACAACAGAGGGAATGCTGTAACTTGCTATCATAACAAGAGTATTTGTAACATTAATCAAGGGTGTTACTTTATAAATTTCTGGGTTGGAAGCGGGGAAATTAGGCAAGTGAAAACAGTTTGGTTTTGTATTCCTGTGCTTGAAACCCAAAATCAAGTTTCTAGTGACTTTTCTAATGCTGGCAGGGGGGTTGTCATATACCAATACAAACATAACTTCTTCTGGTTTTACAAGCAAAAGAACAGGTGCTTTGTTTTGCATTAAAAAACAGAGGCCAGATAGTAAAGAAAGTGATTATGTTCTTAAAGAGTTTGCAGAAAACGCAGAAGGTGAGAGTTCAGGCTGCATTTCCTGTGTTTTTGATTATTTTTCAGTAATTGCTGGAAATTGGCTCTTTGTTTGACAACTTGTAGATATGTGGGATGGAGCTGCAGTGATGCGTGAACGACACTGACACCTCCAGTCAGTTTTTTCTTACTGAACTGTGTCTGTAATAGCTGGAGGAAAGAAATAATATTGTGGTTTCCTGCAGTATGATTAGTAGCTTCAGATGTCCTTCCTCTCTGTCTTTTTTGGCTTGGTCTTTTCAAATACTGTTTAGAAAAGAGTTTTATGGTTCTCTGTGCCTTGGTGCCAGGGTCTTGTAAAGCAGTGATTGTGTGCAGTCTGCTTTTGTGCTGCCTTCAGTCTGCTACTGGGGGAGTTGTGTGAGCTGGAAGGGCTTCCAGCTAATGTTCTGCCTAATTGAGTGTGACACGGCTTTTCTTGTCATATAGAAAGTGATATTCTTGTAATGAGCCCCTGTGAATGATACTAATCGATGTTTTTGAGCTTTAACTCCTTAGAAGTTCTCTCTTCCTTCCTTACCGGATATAAAGAATGTATTTAGGAGTGGGAATCTTGTTCCGTCTTCCAGGTATTTGTACTCTTTTCTTGACACATTTGCAAAGATATCATCCACAAAAAGGTGGCCTTTCCATGAGAACTGACTTTTCATGTGCCATTAAAAAAATTATAGGCAACTAGGTCATAGTTGCACAGGTCACTGGGCTGGTTTCAAAAGATTGATACAGTATTCCCTTAACAATCCTGTAAACTCTACCTCTATCCCACATCTAAATGCCTTTTAATGGTAACGGGGAGTTAGGAATTTCAGGTTTTCTTCGTGTTTCTCCGAGTATTGACCAGTTCTAGTCGTGCAGTACAGTGTTTATAGCTGGTGATAAGGCAACTATCAAGGGAAATGTGAATCAAAATCAGGAACTGCCATCGTTCAAACAGCTCTAGATAATATTGGATTAATAAGTTTAGATAGTTTAGGATTCTTGAAATGGCCAGGGTGTGTATTGATCATTAATAGATACAGCAGGGATAAATTATTTCTATGTGACGAAAATGCCAAAGTACTGTGCGAGAAAAAGGAACAACCTTGCATAAGGAGGTTGGACAGAGGTCCTAGAAAGGAAACAAATATTCTGCTCAGTGCAATATAAAGTATGAATGGACTTGCCAAGGAATCATTTGAGTGCCCAGTATTCAATAAATTGGAAAGTCCAGTAACACAATTTCTTTCTGCAGTGTGTGTAAATTTAATAAGTATCAGGCAATACAAAAATGTTAATAGAAATGAAGTACAATTGCAATGAGGTCCTATTTTAAATAATAAAAATACCTAGTGTGTTTGGCTGTTGTAAGAATAAAGTTTAATATACTTTGGGTGCCATATTTGGTATGTGATTTGGTCAGTAGTACACTAAGAATTAATTTGACCTCTTCGGGCTGATACAGTTGCAAGTATGTGTACAGGTTAATGAGTATAAAAATCTCCCTATATAAACCAAAAATAGCAAAAGAATTTTTTTCCCATTGTGTATATTTCCAGCTTGTTTATCATGGAGAATAGCTCTATCTACAGTTTCCATTAAAGCTCTTTTCACATACATGTAACAGTACACATAATTATTATAGAATTGTTTTATTTATATAGAAAAGGTGGATTCCTTAGGAGAATTAATTAAGATGAGTTCTGGTTATTTTGCAAAATTTGCCAGAATGTGGAAATAGTTTTTAAAAAAATTTTTTTTTAGAAAATAAAGCAATACCAAAGAGAAGCATTTGAAAAGTTATGTTAAATCCTCAGCATAAACATGCGCCTTAGTAGAGGAGTGGAACATCTTTGCTTGGTAAGGTGAAAGTTGAGATATTGGTAAAATAATATGTGGTTGTGCATAACAGCTATCTGCAAAGTAGTTAACATGATATGAAATGTGAAATTTTGAAACGGAAGAGCTTGAATATGGTCAAGGAGGAAACTCCAGATAGGTGAATGATCTAAATGAATGCGATAGTTGCAGATAGGGGTGGTGTCTGCAAACTTCTTGTTATACTTCCTCCTTGAACATGTATTCAACAGGAACAGGAAAAGAGTAAAAGTCCACATAGCTTGCCAGCTCCTTGAGACTTTCTTTACCCTCTCTGAATTTTTAAGCCTCTTGCTTTATTACCTCTTGCATAATTCACTTCTGAGACTGGTGGGTTGTTTGCCGGGAAATGCATGTGGGTATTTCTGTCTAGACTGTACTTAGTGGCAGCTTTTTGTGCTGTTATGTTACTGAATGATAAACAGAGAATCCTTTAAAGCAGCAGTGGTTTGCTTAATGGCTTAGTAATAATATTTTGGCACCTTAAACCAAAACTGGACAAATCTGGAGTCTTTAAGAAGTTGAACAAATAACCATTAATTATTCTTCTAAGGGTTTTGATTTTGTAGTTAATAAAGTGCATAGTAAAATAAGTGCTTATTTCTTACATCATGCAGTGTATGCTCAAATGCAGTGCCATGCAGATTCAAGCAGAGGTATACGTTTGCGCATTTACAGATACACCACAACTTCTGAGTATACATGGTGAGATACTTTTAAATAGATATTTATGTTTGAGTACATTATTATACATTTTATGAGTCGTGAAACTCTGACAGTATGTGTCTCTAAATCCATTAAGAATTTCCTGGCGGACAGTCCTTAATCTTAGGTCTCCTCAAGTCTTTCTGTCCCTGACCCAAATATCTGCTGGAGTTTTTCTAAGATACCAAGATTTTCATGATTAACAATGTATTTTTTTGAGTCAATAACTTTCAGTATGTCACTCTAATTGAAAAAAATTCTATTTGATTTGCAGGTGAATGTGTATACATTTTAAGATAAATGTATAATTTTTGATAGAATTATTATTTTAAATCAAATAAATCAGATCAAAACATTCTGGGATGCAAAATAGTCTGGGGAGCATTACACACAAGCTGAATCAGAATGGACTTTTGAAAGACGTATAACAAGAAGGACAAAATGAATTAAAGAGCTGAGGTATGGTACACTATTCATCTTCATAATGGCTTTATAATGTAGTAATTTTTTTGCCATGCAGTAGAGGGTGGCACACCTAAATTTGAGTGAAGCACATCTAGCTTCTGTAAGGCTCATGGGACAGACTGGAAATTCTGTGGGTGGTTTCATTTCATTTGTTTTGAATAATTTTTTTAATTGAATTAAGCACATGAATGAGTATTGACTTAAAACAGAATATATGCATTATTCATTTTAGTTATAAAAACTGATTTGTTTTACATGTGTGTAAAGAAAATATTGACTGTTAATATGCAGTTTAGTACTGTAAGTGCCTAAGTGCATTGTTGCATCTTGCCACAAAGGATTTTGATGGCTATGTATGCTTTGCTACTTTGAAACTATGTTGCCCAGGAGAGAGCTGGTGATGCATTTCCTTTCCTTTGTTTAAGGACAAGTCAGAGGTGACCCAGAGCATAAATTCCCAGTCCCCCATTCCAATATTTGATAGGCATTGATTTTCCTAGTTACACAGGTTGACTATTGATTTCAGCAACGTAAAATGGAAAGCATAGTAGTTGAAAACTTACAATAAAATCCACCCAAGTTCAAATTTGGTATGCGTTATTTTGTATTATAGTTGATAGCTTATGAAATAAGCAGGTTTTGCTTGTCTTAGATATATTGTTTCATGTAGACTGCAAAGTGAATGAATTGCTCATTAAGAGTTGGTGTAGGTTATTCTGGAAGGGTTATTTTTTATATGGTTTTCATTTTTACATGTTATAATTCCACTGTGAAGATTTCAGCTATGGGATAAATTTAACAATAAGAATCTCTGTGAATAATGTCCTATCAGTTATTATGCAGAGGTAAGGTTTCTACTGAGACAGGTCAATTATTACAGCCACGAAAGATGTGCGTGTTTGTCCTACGTGTTTGATCCTGAAAGATGATAGGATTCCTGCTTTGAAATATGATCATTGTAATGTGCATGGCTTATAATAAATCTGGTCAGAGATTAGGAAGATTTTCCTGTTGGGTATCTGCTGTGCTTTCTAGAAAGGAGCAAAATAGTATTTGATAAAGATCATCTTTCTGATGCTGCAAGAATCAAAGGGTAACTGCTGCTGGCCAGATTCTAAAGCAGTAGTGCCCTCCCAACTGATAATAGCCCAGATTTTTCCATTATTTATTGCAGTACCTACAAATACAATGTTATCTCTAAGAATAAAAGTAAAGTGTAGAGTTTTGAATAATACACAAAAGATTAGCATAATAAGGTTGAATTTGCAGGATCAGCATCAGGTTAAACAAAAAATGTTTTGTTAATTTGGATGTGTGCCTAGAACCTCTGTAGCACTGTTGATCCTATGAGAATTTTTTGTTATTAAT
>VXAK01003642.1:50592-62316 GCA_013399435.1 Arenaria interpres | reverse complement strand
AGGGGGCCCTGCAGATCCTGTGATTCTATGATCACTAGGACCAGCTGCTCAGATGTTGGTGATGGAGGAGGCCAGGAGAGGAACCAGAGAAACGACACAGCCATGTCTGTGCAAAGGTGACTGCAGGCTCCAGCCGTCTTTTGGTAAGGAGGCAAAGATGGTCCATCCTGGATGGAGCCGTGAGCCCTGGACTCCTCTTGACAGACATGCGGATGTCCTTTGGGCCCAGAACAACCTGCAGAGCATCCTTTCCTCCTACAGCTGCTCTAGAGCAGCGAGAGTCCTACCCCTCTAAGAACAGGATTTGTCCCAGAGATAGACCAGGCTCCTGTGAGCTGGGTAATGGAAGTCACATCCCCTGAATTCACTTCACTGCAAACTAACAGAGCTCCAGGGTTGTCTCCCAGGCTGGGTTTGGTGGCAGAACAAACCAGTAACCCTGCAGTTTAGGCTCTGGCGTGGCAGGAGCCGTGCAGCCGGTGTGCAGGGACTCATGTCCAAATAAACCTGTCAAGGAAGGAAGAATCTCAGATCGTCTGGGCCGACAGCCTGTGGGCAGTCCACAAGACAGACACACGGCAAGAGACTTGTCCCTCTCCTGTGGCAAAAGGCTTCTCAGTGCACCCCAAGAGCATGAGTGCCACAAAATCTTAATATTACCTAACCAGTGCGGTTTTGATGCTTTTTCTGGGTGTTCTACAATTTAAGGGATTTTTGTGAGACGAAGACAGAGCCCTAGAGACAAATTCCATCTTTCTTCAGGTCTGCTGAGGGAGGATCATGACATCTCTCTGTGCTTCAGCTTCCACGCCCCCAGATGGTGGCACGATGCCATATTCCATCGAAACATGCTTCTGCAGTGAATGGGAGTCAAAAACAGACGCAGGGAATTTCCAGAAACTTCTCGTCAAATTTCATAACTGATTTAAGATCAGAAGTGGGAGCCAGCAGCACCACATGAAGCCTTTAAAGACAGTCAGGAACAAATTCAGACAAAGGTTTCCTCAGGGAATTTGTTCTGCAGCATTAACTGTTTCACTTGCTCTCCAGTTCAGCGCACAGACTAGCACAATCAACAGGGTTTTAACATCAAACCAGACTTTTCTCAGCGTGTCTGACATTCTAAATCACAGAATCATAGAATTGCCTGGGTTGGAAGGGACCTTTCAGATCATCGAGTCCAACCATCAACCCAACACTGATAAAAACCGTCACTAAACCAGATCTCTAAGCACTATATCTACCTGCCCTTTAAACACCTCCAGGAATGGCGACTCCACCACTGCCCTGGGCCGCCTGTCCCAGTGCTTGATAATCCTTTTGGTGTAGAAATTTTTCCTAATATCCCTCCTAAACCTCCCCTTGTGCAACTTGAGGCCATATAATAACGCAGCCTAGATAATTTTGCTGCCTCACCTCATCTTTGGCTGAGTCTAGTAATGTTTGTCGGCCAAAAACATATATTTAAAAAGGTTCTGCATGGACATCAAGGCACCAGGATTCATGGCATGAACCCTCTACTCACGCAGCCAGTGGAAGGGAACTGATGAGCCTGGGGAATGAGGTTTAAAGGCTAGACAAGCTCTGCTGTACCCCCCTGCCTCCAGATAACACCCCGTGGCACTGTGAGGGGAAGGGTTAGGTGATGTGCCGGTACCTTGCCTTTGTCATGAAAATGTGGCTTGTTCTGATCTCCACAGCAATGAACCCACTGCCACCCCCAGAAATTTTCTCTCTCATTAATCACCCTCTGATGGGCTGGGCAGTTAATGGGAGGCAGCCATCAGGGTCAGGACCAGCTGATGGGCTAAAGGCGATCAAGGTAGCCCATCTACTGACACTGGGCAACAGCAGTGGCTCCTCCTTGAATACTGCATATCTCCACTCCCACACATTGTCTAGGTGCCCTTTAAAATTCACCAAAAAAAACCCAAACCCCAGAACATCCCCAGGGATCACCCTACAGCTGATACCTCAAATAACCCAGACGCGTTGGACCCTGGCATGAAACAGCACTCAAAGACTCCAGATCCATCCGTCACTGCCTGGGGCGAGCCCTGGAGGAGCTGCCAGCACAAAAGGAAGCTTGTTTGTTTTTCCTGAAAAAATGCTCTTCAATAAGATCTTCTCTGGGTAAGGTAAGAGAGTCTACAGTTGGACTTATGGAAGGAGGGGAGTCTTATTGTAAATGTCCCCACATTTTATCATTAATCATTGTAATTCTAGAAAGCCGAAGTTTCCTTGGTGGCTTTGGACAGGCATTTGGCTGCTAGCACAGCAAGTGACCGCTTTGGTGGGCATGAGAACGTCATTCCTCTCCACCAGCACCCCTGGAACAGCCTTCTGGGGCAGATGGAGGAAAGCTGGGTCCGGTTGAGCTGGGAGCCGCGGCCTGAACACCAATGAGATTCTTCTTGTCTCTATCAGCTTTGCCCAATTCTGTGTGGATTAACTTGGATGGAGACGGGACGCCATCCTGAGACTTTGGGTTTCCATCAGTGGATTTAGACAGGACAGGTCCTGATGGGTTGGCCACTGGAAGTCACTGGAAGCTCTGAACTGATCTCAAGGATGGGAGCAAGAGACCAATGGCAGTGATCAGATCCTCACCACTTTCTGGAAGGGGCCAGTCTTTTTTCAGTGGTGCCCTGGTACAGGACAAGAGGAAATGGGCATAAACTTGTACATAAGAAGTTCCATCTAAACATGAGGAGGAACTTCTTCACTTTGAGGGTGACAGAGCCCTGGAACAGGCTGCCCAGGGAGGTGGTGGAGTCTCCATCTCCGGAGAAGTTCAAAACTTCCCTGGTCAAGTTCCTGTGCGACCTGCTCTGGGTGGACCTGATTTGGCAGGGGGTTGGAGGAGATGATCTCCAGAGGTCCCTTCCAACCCCATATCATCCTGTCACTCTGCCTTTCCCAGGGCTGTAGAAATAGTCCCTAATTTTGCGGGCACATGCGAGGCATGATGTTCCTGTGGGAACGGGGATGTCTACTGAACCGGACAGACCCATCTGCTCTGCTGAACCCAGCACCAAGGATCAAACCCGAGGTGCCCACCCCTGATAAGCCTCTATCAGTGTCCTGCTCAAGCCAAGGCTCCTGCCGGTGTGTAAGATTTTCATTCTTGGAGCTTGCGACCACAGTTGCAACATTCCTTTTGTTTTCTAGGAATTCGACTCCACCAAGGAGGGAAACCACAGGGAAATTGTTTCAGTGTGCGCTCTGGATTGGGAGAGAAGGGATGGGGCCGAGGCATGATGTATAACACACAACTCAACAGCCAAGTGTTTAAAAAAACACACTTTTATTTAAACCTAAGGAAAGTAACTTTTTTTTTTTCTCTTTAGCTTGGCAGGCAGCAGCAGCCGTGCTGAGCCCAGGCAAGTGTAGATCAAAGCCAGGCGAGTCTGCTGTGAAAAATCAAGCACTGGACATTTATTAAGATTTTATTCATAAAAAGCCATGCAGTGAGTGCAGTGGGATTTCAACTGTGGAACTTTTGACATGGGAGCTGCCTTATTTAGAATGAAAATTGAGTCCTTCTTCTGCCAGGAGTAAGGCGATCCCTCCATTTCCTGTGAAATGCAAATTATGGGATACAAACACCTTTCTTGTTGCCCTCAGGTGGGCTGGGGTCTACATCCAGTGCTGGCTGGTGGCGGGGGGGAGTCTCATGGCCACGGAGTGGTCCTCTCCAGGCAGATGTGAAGTCTCCCCACCACAACCGGCTGCTCTAGCCCCAGAGAGGCCCACGTTATTCTCTTTTCCCTCAGTTAAATTCAAAGTCCCCCATTTTCAACCTTTTTTTTTTTTTTTTTAATTTTCATTTGTAGCTCTTTTCTCCCCTTTGTGCAATCTGTAGCACAGAAGTTTAACTTGGCAGCGGTGCTGGAACAGATGGAGAACACTGGACCAACTCCCCAGATCCCAGGAACTTCTCTGCTCAATGCCGTATGCAGGATTTCCAGCCACTTACTGCTCAGATCTGCCAAGGCAAAGCCTAAAAACAATTTTCAGACAGAGGAGCTGGAATTTTCTTTGGGACCTCAGCAATCCACGAGTCACCACATGAGTGTACTTCCCCGGTGGAAGGTCCAAAGTCTGCAAATTCCATGAGAACTAATTTCAAGTGAAAACAAGAGGATAATTTCAGGGAACGCTGCAATATCCTTTCCTACGACTCACTTCATAGGAGTGTTGGCGTGGGGAAATTTGCAGCCGGCTTATCTTGAAGACAAAGATCAGGCAGAGCTCTGCGCCTGCCTTTCAAGCACATCCACACTTCTGGGTCCAACAAGGCATCACGAGTTGGAGTCATTCCTCGGGGAAGAGAATATCCTTCTTTTCCTTTGAGTGCAAACAAATGAGTAAAATCCATGGTCGTGCTCATGGACAATCCCAGCCCAGAGCAGTCAGCGCAAGGAGACGGAGCAAAGGAACGAACCCACAGGGACTGGAGAGGTCCAGGAGGGGAGCAGAGGGCAAGGGCTCCCTCTTTTCAACTGCAAGGTGGTTACTGGTCTTTTTACAACACGCACCAAAGGACAGATTAGTTAAAATTACAATAAGCACAATTTCATAAAGTTTGCAAACGGCTCTGAAGGGGCGATGGGTAGAATTTCTCCTGTGGAAGGCAAATTTTCTGAAAAAAAGTGTTGTTTGACATTCTGGAACCATCCGCAAAATCTTTCAGCCAAAACAAAGGACATATATGTTTTGGAAAGCAAGAACTTCAAGTTTTGATATTTCTTAGACAATCGGGTTTGTTTTTTTCCAAAACAAAAATACACAGGGGACCAGATGGGATGCATCTGAAGGTGCTGATGGCACTGGCCGAAGTCGTCATGAGGCTGCTCTCCATCATCTTTGAAAGACCAACCACATCCTGGGCTGTATCAGGAAAAGTGCAGCCAGCAGGTCACGGACAGTGATTATTCTCCTCTCCTCAGTGCTTGCGAGATCACATCTGGACACTGTCTCCAGTTTCTGGTTCCCCAGTATAAGGAAGACACTGATGTACTGGAGTGTGTCCAGCAGAGGCCATGGAGATGGTCAGGGAGTTGGAGAACATGATGTATGAGGGGAGGCTGTGCAAAATGAATTTGTTCAGTGAGAAGAGGAGAAGGCAGAGGGAGGAGGATCTTGCTTCTGTCTCCAGCTACCTAACAGGGGGGTACAGAGAAAGGTTTTGTCGAGGTGGACAGTGAAAGGCCTAGACACAACTGACACAAGTTGGAGCAAGGGAAATTCTGCTTAGATATAAAACATTTTTTTGTACAAAGACCGGTCAAAAACTGTGAAAATGCACAAAGGGATGATGGGCTCCATTCTTGGAGACAACTCCCAGTCGACGTGGACTGACAATGTGCTCAAACTGGATTTGCTTTGCGGAGGTGGTTGACTAGAGATCTCTGGAGGTCCCTTCCAACCTACATAAGCCTGTCGTTTTAAGATTAAAATGACAGCTCTATCTCAAATTCTGTCTGTCTGGGTTTTTAAGCAGGAGGGGTGGCCTGGGAGATGAACTGGTGACCAAAGGCCGCTGACTGGTTTTGGAGAAGGAGTAAATGAGAAGTCTTGACCAAACTATGTGTCCTGTCAGGGTTCTTGGGGTCTGGATAAAACTGCTCTGTGAGCTGGGCCCAGGTCCACCACTGTGCTATGGTGACCTGTGCTATAGACCTGGGACTATTCTGACACCCCTGTCATGACACATCACCCATGCTGGAGAGGCAGGATTTTAGATATTTCAGGACCTTGGGGGTATGAGGGAGTTCTCGCCAGTCTCTGGTCCTGAAGGAGGGTGTCTCACAGACATCTCAGTCTTGAGCAAGACTGGAGCAGAGATAACACAGATTCAGTGTCCCTGTGCATGTCCTGAGCCAGGTGCTCCTCTCCCCACCAGCTTTCAAGGCACCATCAGTCTGTGCGACTAATGAGTGTTTCCAAATGAGGTGCCTCCTCACACATTGTCCAGTCCCACTTCCAGACTGAACTCCCATCTTCAGGAATTGCGGAGGGGCAAACAACAAGCTTCCCATTATGCAAAGGTGAAAGCAGCTGGGTTAATTACTTGGAGAACAAAAGCTGTCTTGTGTATTTTTTTTTTCAGACGGAAAAGACCTGTGAGGTCATCTGTTGTGTTCTCTGCCAATGCATGACGTTACATTATATTTTGTTTTCCTTTCTCCGTAGACAAAACAATTCAGGTTGGTTGAGAGCATTGAGCTCTGGAGTTTTCTTCTTCACAACCTGCCTGTGTTTGGTGCTGCACCCTTCAAACGAGGGATTCTTCAGGGTTCCCCAAAGCAGGAGCAGGGTATGAGCCATGCAACGGGAATGATGAGTCACGAGGGATGCTCCCATGATTCCTTTCTGGACTGGCAATGGGTGTTGCAAATGCAGACATTTTCAACCCATCCCAACCTAGTAAATGCCTCTGAAAATAAGGTGTCCTAACACTCTGACCCAGCACTAGAGCTTTCTGCTGACTAGCAAGCCAAGGTCTGTAAAGGGCTTTAAAAGCAGATAGGAAGCACAGTGTATTTATGTTTAATAATTTTTGCAGTTAAGCAGAACACTGTGTTAAAGCAGCATTGCTCTTCCTTGAACAGATCCCACCCTGTAACACTGACTCTTTCTTGGGACCTCTACTCACTCTTGAGCAAAGGCCTTTTAATAGCCTTTTAATAATTTTCTTTCATGTGATGCCATCTCAAACTCTGTACAGTCTTTACTCAAGGTACAGAGTTTTAAAGAAACCAGTTTTGGAGCTCTGTGTCTGCCCAGGGACCACACTGGATGAATCCCCGGGTGGAGACCGGGATGTCCTGTGAAGGTTTCACACCATGCTTCCTCCATGTTCACACGTGGAGGAGTTCCCCCGGCTGCCTACGTTCTGTCTTGGCTTGTCTTCAGCCCTGCCCAGTTCTGACACAGAAGATGGGAAATCCTGCGTGTTTTCATTCAAGCCTTCCCATCTCCGAGCAAATTATTTATAACGGAGATTTCAGCTCCCTGACCATGGCAAGCTTAATGAAATCCTACTTGTCAACTTCCATTGCACATATGGCCACCAGGCCCCCACATACCACCAAGATTGTCAAAACACGTTAAGATCTTGTCATTCTCTGGTACCCAGCGAACAGTTTGTTTTCAGCAGCAGAAATAATGTTGACCAATCACACCAAGAGTGGCTGAACCACAATCCAACCTCGCTGTAAGCACCTGCTTTTTTCCCATCTGCTTCTAAAACTGAAGGCAATGACCTAGGCTGTCAAATAACTGCAGTCTTCTGCTTCAGAGCTGGCTGGATTTTTAGGTCAGATGAAAGTATTTTTGCATACTGCATGGGGCAGGGAAAAGCACTGCAGACAAGCTCTAAATGTGTGCGCTTATTCTTTGAAGAAGCACAAGGAAAGATGCTCATTAATGCTTATAAGTATCTAAAGGGTGGGTTGAAGGAGGATGGAGCTGGACTCTTTTCAGTGGTTCTCAGTGACAGGACAAAGGGCAATGGGCACAAGCTGGAAAATGGTTTCATAATAGAAAAGGGGAGATGGAGCTGAGATGTGGGGAAGAACCTCTTTGCTGGGAGGGTGGTGAGAGCCTGGCCCAGGTTGCCCAGAGAAGCTGTGGCTGCCCCAGCCCTGCAGGGGTTCAAGACCAGGTTGGACGGGGCTTGGAGCAACCTGGTCTGGTGGGAGGTGTCCCTGCCCAGGGCAGGGGGTGGCACTGGGTGAGCTTTAAGGTCCCTTCCCACCCAAAGCATCCTATGATTCTATGACATCCCTGGTGGGGGCTCATTCATCACCAGCTGAGGGGGCACACATTGCCCCATACAGCTGCATTGCCCTGGATGGATCCTCTTTAATTCCTCTCCGGTGACGTGTCATCTGCAACACAGCAGATGGTTTGTTCTGTTCAAGGAGGTCCACAGATTTTGATTTGTTTGCCTGCGCAGCATCAGTTGGTAAATGCAAACTTCTCTCTGGTTTCATACTGCCCGGGCATTCTCTTCTTCACCTCTTGTCCCAGGATTTGCCTCCACAGAAGGTGCTGCACAAGACTGCATCTGCGTTATGAGCTTTGCCAGACCACACAGGCACCACCGGTGCTGGAACAGTATAGCATGTGCTGGAACACTCTTACCATCACATAACTGCAGCCCGGTGCCACGGACAACAAACCATCCCAGGCAGCAAATTCACCCTGTAGTCTCCCTGCAGCAAACTGCAGTACTTCAAATGCTTGAGTAAAACCCCACAAGCCATGTTACACCAAAAGAAGGGGAGAAGCAGCTCCATTCAAATTAATGTAACAAGGTTCTATTCTCCTGCCCTGGAAACAACCATCACATCATGGATGATGGCCAGATACTTAAACTCTCTTCCTGCCTCAGGACAAGGCAGTGGCATCTAAACAGGACCACAACCTCACTTATCCCCTGAAAAGTGCACAGTAACTGCCTGGATGGCTTGTCCAAACCCAGGGACTAGCGGTGTGGACCATCATAGACAGACCCACGGCCAGTCCCATGCCAGGGTCTGTTTGGTCACTGGTCTAACCCTGTCATCTAAGAAGAATCCAAAATCTTCAGGATAAATTTGAAACGAGTAACTGAAAAGCACTGAAAGACCAAAAAGCGATGAGAACAAATGTGGGTCGCCAACTACCCGGCTACAACGGCCGTTTGCGACTGGCCAGCAGCACAAGGATGTGGGATTCCTGTCTCAAACCAGGAGATCAGAGCAGCCTTCAGCATCCTCCTAAGAAACACACTCAGCAGACGTTTCTCCGTCTTGGACTGTCTGGCAGAAGATCATCCTGTGTCTCGTGGGAGTTGCATCACTATTTCGTCCTCTTGCAAATATTATTAACATTTCAAGGTCTGGGGAAATAGATTTTCCTTTTTATTCTTTTGGCTCATTAACAGGCTCTGCTTGTCAGGGTCGTGTGCGAGTCACCATCACCCTCTGTTATGAGTTAGTCTATCAGCTGATGTCATTGTTTGGCCATAGTAACCTGAATGTCTTTAGCCCATCGCCTGCAGGGTCTCTTTTCCAGTTCAGTGTAATGAGAGAATAAATCAAGAGCCAGCAGCAAATCTGTTTCCTTTTAACATATATAGATTGGAGCTAATAGTTTAGCTCTTACTTCTTTGCCTTCCCTGGGAGGAGCAAGACACGCTCTTTCTTCTCAGCTCTCCCTGCCTGGTGCCAGCTGTGGACTAACAGTAGAAGCGAATTTTCCCCAGTGCCAACACCTACATGACTTATTCGCTTCAAAAGGCCGTTGGTGGCTGAGGTCTGACACGGTGTAGGCGGTGGCCCTCGGCCTCGGAGGGCTGGTGCAGCTGGTGGAGGGACCAGGAACGCTGGCAGGAAAGGTGCTGGTGTGCTCTGACGCCACTCCCAGGAGCCTTTATTTTTGGTCAACATTCAAGACGTTCATCCAGACGGGGAATGAAAAGCCTGAAGGAACAGAACGACAATCAAAGATGACTTCCTGGCATAACAGGGTGGCCTATGTTGCTCCCTCTGCTGTCTGTCATAAAGATCTGTGGGAGGAATTTAATGACAAGTTAAAGGCTGGTGGCTGAGCTAATATCAGTCCATACTTCTGGAGCTTGCTGGAGTAGCGAGGTTTCATAAACACGTTTGGTTCAAGGACAGTATGGATGTAACAGAGAAAACCTTGGAAGAGAAGATACTGCAGGAGTGGCATCGGTGGAGTGTTAAGTAAACAGGTTAGGAGTTGAGAGAGTCATCGATATGGATCGTGAGCATATAATAATATTTATGGCTCTGTGACTTTCCCAGCTTCCATCAGAGGCGCAGGTGAAAATGTAAAAGTACCGCTAGGAGCATTTGCAGCTCCCAAACTGGACACATTTTCCACAAGGATAAGGACAGGGCCATCAAAGAGAGCGAGCTGAAGGCACGGCGGCTGTAAAAAAGGGAGCTGCAAAACAGATCAAAGGCCTGAAGGAAGTGCCTGGCACAGGGTGGGGAGGGCTGACCCACTCCGTTTATCAAAACAAAAGGAAGTCTGAGGGATAAATCAGTCGCCATGCATGAGTATCACTTGGGGAAGGGGAGAATGTGGGATAAAAAAAGAGTTTTTTACCATTGGGGGAAAAAAAAAACGTGATCAGCTGGTGGCCAAAATCCGATGATTAAAAATAAGAAATACAGAAAGCATTTTTAACAGTAACAGTGATTTGCCATTGCAACAAACTGCCGAGGAACTCATGGATTCCCTGGTCCTTGATGCCTCTGAGTGACGCTGGATGTCTCGCAGGAGGAAACACAACGAGTCAAATTGAGTGATTAGGCTCAGTACCAGGATAAATGGGTGAAATTCAGTAATCTCTGATATCTATGAGGTCACTCTAGATGATCTAATGTCCCTTTTGGCCTTGGGCTCTGTGAAGCTGTATAACCATGGTAATGTCATCACACCTGTATGTGTGACGACTTCCTGGTCCCTCCCCGGGCTGTTCATCCACATAGAAATGACAACTACAACATTGACAATTTCAACTACAAATATCTGAATACCCATTTTCCCTGAGTTTCCTCCCCTGAACCGATTTCCCTGGGCGTTCCTGTCCAAATCCGTACTCCAAACTTTCCCTCTATGTCTGTATTTTTAATATAAGACTTTTAATATAAAATTGAAGACTTCTGTTAAAGACCAGAACTGGTTGTTCTTCTTTGCTTGTGCTACTGGAGAGTTTACAATGACTCTATTCAAGGGTCAGCCTCCTCATTTAAGAAACAATATTCCATGTGTGTGTATTTCAGTGCAGAGATCTGAGATACTTCCAAAGCTGCCACCTACTTGGTCCATCACACTTGGCCTCAACAAAAGGTTGAATTGTGAACCTCCCTGATGCAGCTTTGAGCCATTTCCACACATCCTGTCCCTGGATCCCAGGGAGAAGAGCTCAGCACCTCCTTCTCCACATCCCCTCCTTGGGAAGCTGCAGAGAGCCATGAGGTTGCCCCTCAGCCTCCTTCTCTGAATGAAACCAACCCAGAGTGCTCATAGGACGTGCCTTCCAGCCTTGTCACCAGCTTGGGTGTCCTCCTCTGGACACCTAATGGGTGGTGGAGACTCCAGAGACCTGCTGACTCTCCTGCAGGTCCCAGCAGAAGGCGAAGGTGATATACCTAAGCCATAAATCTACATCACCAGTGACCCAAGCCATCTCTATGTCTCACTGGATGAACCCACACTGGACAGGTTTGCTCCAGATTCATTTTAGGGAACATCTCCAGGGAAGATTCTCAATCCAGAGCTTGAATTCCCACTTTCTGCATTGAGCCAGAGGTGAATTTTCTCCTCTTTTTTTTCACCCTGGAATTTTCTCTTTCCCCATTTCCTTTCAGTCCTGTCTCTTGTGTTTCCTCAGCCGTTTCTTCAGGGACACAAAGCAAGGCCGTTCTGCAGGAAGCTCATGTCTTTCCTGCAGCTGCATATCACCCAGTGTGTGCTGGGTTTCCTGGTCCTACTCACTGGAGACATGAGTTCATTCAGGCTCCCTCCGGCTAATCACTAACAGGCATGGAAAAAACCCCTCACACACCAGAGGAGAACATAAACATCAATGTGATGTGCACAAGCTTATGAAGACAGGACTATGTGAAACACATGGTTCCATTTTAATAAATACTCTTATATTTCCAGTGCTTTTTTCTTCTTCTTTTTTTTTTT
>VXAK01003642.1:30453-50217 GCA_013399435.1 Arenaria interpres | reverse complement strand
TGGATTCTTCAAAGTCCTTCATGTTTTCTTTGTGCTCACAAGCAATTTCCTGGCAGCCTTCGGTTTGCAGGGAAGAGCTCCATCTGCCCGGCGGAGACAAAAGGTGGTGGACGTGTGTAGCATAAAGGTCCATATGAAACTGTGAGCACCTGCCTTGATGAACTAGTGTTTGATCAAACGTGAGTGTGGATGGGGGAAAGGAATGGGGAAAAGATAAACTTTTCTTCTTACACAAACATATGTAATTTCACTAACGGGCTCTGTAGCTGCAGGGACGAAGTTTGGAAGATGAAGATCATCAGAGGCCTGGAGCCCCTCTGCTGTGAGGACAGGCTGAGAGAGTTGGGGGGTTCAGCCTGGAGAAGAGAAGGCTCCAGGGAGACCTTAGAGCCCCTTCCAGTCCCTCAAGGGGCCCCAGGAAAGCTGGGGAGGGACTCTGGATCAGGAATGGGAGCAATGGAACCAGGGGGAATGGTTTTCAACGGAAAGAGAGGAGATTGAGCTGAGATGTGGGGAAGAACTTCTTTGCTGTGAGGGTGGTGAGAGCCTGACCCAGGTTGCCCAGAGAAGCTGTGGCTGCCCCAGCCCTGGAGGGGTTCAAGGGCAGGTTGGACGGGGCTGGGAGCAACCTGGTCTGGTGGGAGGTGTCCCTGCCCAGGGCAGGGGGTGGCACTGGGTGGGCTTTAAGGTCCCTTCCAACCCAAACCAGCCTGTGATTCTATGATTCTAAGGGGAAACTGACACAAGGCAGGATCAGATGTGTGGGCTGGACTCAATCTGCCTGAGGTTTGGCCCAGGAAAGCTGACTCTCCAGGTGTGAGAATGGTTCACGCTTCTGCCCAACAGCCCCCTCTAACACCTTCCTCCCCTACTGGTGTCCCAATGTCTACTGCAGACGTGGGTTAGACCAGGTTCCTTTGAGTTGGCTCCTGGATACCTGGAGACAGTGGGAAGAAAGGGGAGGTAGCAGAAAGATGGGCCGAGGCCAATGAGCTGGATGAGGAACATGCCAGAGCTCCCAGCAAGGCAGCCAGACACAGTCCTGCTTGGCTTGTCCTAGTCAACCTTGATCACAAGGCTCAGGACGATCAAGCCTCTTCTTCTCCAAAGAAGAGGAGCCACACTCTGTTGATGCCTCTGTCAGGGAGCCCAGGCTGTCTATTTTCAGGTTATTTGCTTTATTGGGATGTGAACTCTAGATGACATGGATGCATGGACTGGTTTTTCAGGGGGAAGGGAACTCAGCAGGCTGAAGTTCAGGATGGCTGTTTGGGTACAAAATCATGGGACTGGCCTCTTCCTCCTCCTTCTCCTCCTCCTCCTCCTCCCACGCATCTGGCCATGCTGTGTTTGCCAACCTCCTCCATCACAGCAGCATTGTTCCCACTTCAAAAGCCCCACCAAACACAATCCAGCCTTCATGAGCCCCAGTCTACAGCACAGCGTAAACAGCCAGAGCTCCTTCCAGGCATGGCCAGGAGGCCAATTTGCAAAGACATCCCAGGGATAAGGAATCCTGTCTGAGGGCTAAAGCATCCGTGGCTCGAGGGGTGGAACCCCAGAAAAGTCACGTTCTCTGAAATGCTGTATTAATTGTTGCTGCTTTTAACACAGGGGCATGAAATGTTGTCTTTCTGGGGTGAGATTAGACAAGAGTTTGCAGATAAAGACCAAATGGAGAAATCGGGTACAGTCAGTGGAGTAGGACCATGGGACAGAGGTAGCTTTGCAAAGGGAAGAAGGGGATGGGACACATTGCCAGCACAGCAGAGGAGGGAACACACAGGGTGCAGAGAGCCCCGCGTACGCCTGATTACAGATTCCTCAATATCACTCATTGGCATTTCTCATTGAGCAGCCAACCTCCCACCGTGAGCCTGGGATTCCAGCTGCCTGGTGAAGTGGATTAGCACGGGCACTCAACGGAAAGAAAGAAGGAAAATTCAAACTAGACCTAATCCCACTGCTTCGGGACCATCCGAAACAGCTCTGCCGGGGGGGGTTTAGAGGATCATGGGTTCCTGCTTCATAGGAAAGGCTGAATCCGCTTTTCAAACGGTTTATTTATGTATATATATTGCTTGGGCAAAATAATCAAATTAAGCAAAAAGCAAATATACTAGCACGATTTTAATCTTTCCCAGCGAGTGGATGAAGCCCAGAGTAGCACAGAGAGAATTCAGATGCCCAGAATATTATTGCTGATTTCTGCACACTGCCATTCCCCTGCGCGCATCTTCCGCAAGACCCTTCACCCACAACCAGCCTCTTTTTCTGCTTCCTGTGTTATTCCCGTTACATTTTCTTGTTCGTAAGTAAGGAAATGAATATTGCTTATGTTTTCCCCATCACTAAAAAGAAGTGCCTTGGAACAAACCCCAAACCCTCGGCGCTGATGGTGTAGCGTCTCTGCCCCAGTCAAAAGGGAGAGAAATCCCTCAATAAAGACTTGCAGGAGCTCGGAAAGGACTCAGGTCCCGTCTGCTGACTCCTTCGGTATTTCCCTGTGCTGCATCACCTCCAGCACTCGTGAGGCTGGGATACACAACCCTCTCCTCCTGTGCTCCTCTTACAACTGAGCCCCATCCTCTCCCCCTTCCCTCTCCCCTCCCGTGTTGGACAGAACTATGTTTATTTTGGTATCCACTCGAAAAGCCCATTTTCTGCCGGCTGCAGGGAAAGAGGGTTCATTGAATGAAAGGGGATAGAGGAAAGTGCCCAGGTTAAACGGGGGCCAGTGGGTCTCCTAGCCCTAAACATCATCCATGGCTGCTGTGCCACACTGGCGTTCTGAGAGACCACAGGCAATCTCAAGGGGAAATCAGGCTTTTCCAGCTTTCACCAACATCAGTAGGATTCTGCCCACTTCCTAGAACATTCCTGGAACTGAGGATTGCAGAGGTGTAGTTCTCCAAAGCCGTCACGTTCCATGTGGAGAGCTGCCACGGCGCTGAGCTCAGGGCTACGCTCCGCTCCCAGCCTGCAACTGCTTCCAAGCTCTTGGCCACTTCCCCGCTCCGCTCGTTTGGATCTGCTGGGGTTAGTCTGAGCGTTTCTGCCCCAGCGCTGGGGAGAGAACACAGAAGTCCTGCTTTTTTTCCAACGGGCCGCTGCGACATGGCTAACCAGGTTGTGAGAGATGCAAAGCGAGTTCCTTCACAGCTCAGGTAGAGAACAGCCTGTTGTGGCTCAAGGAGCGGCAGCCACAGGTATTCGTAGAATCGTGGAATCGTAGAATGGTCTGGGTGGGAAAGGACCTTAAAGCCCACCCAGTGCCACCCCCTGCCCTGGGCAGGGACACCTCCCACCAGATCAGGTTGCTCCAAGCTCCCTCCAACCTGGCCTTGAACTCCTCCAGGGATGGGGCAGCCACAGCTTCTCTGGGCAACCTGGGCCAGGCTCTCACGGCCCTCACAGCAAAGAAGTTCTTCCCCAGATCTCATCTCCATCTCCCCTCTTTCCGTTTAAAACCGTCCCCCCTCGTCCCATCGCTCCCTGTCACCACCTTGCAATTAGGCTACACCAACTCTGCAGTGGTGCATGCACACCATGAGATGGCTCCTGATCCATCTTGACTCCGATTTAAAATAACCCTGCCTTTAATAATTCACACAAGGAGAACAAATCCTCTTGCGTATATTGGGAATTGGAGAAATATGACAAATATAAATTACAGCCTGACACACTGAGATGTGTTCTGCACTTCAGTTGCTCTATCAATGTACTTGTAGATGCTGTTCCAGTGGTAGAAAATGGGCAGATGACAGGAAATTCATTCTGTGCCAGTCTAGGGTGCAGAAGGATCATCCAAAATGTTACAAGCTTATGAAAAAATATCACAGAGTCAATCTCTCACTTCCTTTGTTCTACCAACCCCACCTATAAGGCAAGAAGAACATTTACCAGACAGTGACAACCACAGCTCTGGGCAGAAGCAGAGCATAGTAGAAAATCTGGCAACTGTAGCTACCATTAACAGAGCAAAGAAGGCTTTAGAAGAATGTGAGGGAATAGGGGCCTGTGAAAACCACCCTGTCAAAGCAGCTGAATTGCCTTCATTCATAGAGCAAAAGCTTAGAAGAGACAAAATGTGCTGGGAGTGATATCTCTTCATTTTGTTAGAGCCTCTGACATGGTTCATAGCCTCGGAGAGAAACCAGAGAAATATCTAGCTACTGCGAGATGGATATGAAAGAAATTAAAAGAGTGAAGGCAGAGCAGTTTGAAGGGGTTGGTTTGATGCCAGGAGAGGAGTTGGATGATCACTGCTGGAGGGGTCAGAGGATCCCCAGAGTTTCAGGTTCACGTGCAATAGAGCAACCAAAACCCGGTTGGGTTGAGCGACTGGCTTGGATGTCCCCCAGGAATCTCTGGTTTCTGGTAAGTCGGAAATAAAACAAACCATTCTCATGGTATTTAGCCCCTGCGTTCAGACAAAACCAAGCAGCAAGGGAGCCTGAATTTGCCATTTACAAATGAGCAGGAGCTTTTCACAGCCCAAGAACTCTCAATTTCTTGTCAAAACCTATGCCAGCTCTCAGGCTATTTATTCTGATGCAAATTATCTGTTCCAGCTCCATGCTGACAGACTCAGTTATTACCTGGAAGGAGGGGCTGGAATCAAACCCAGGCTGACCCATGGACAGGGTACTGAGAAGACACGAAAAACACACACACACACCCCCTGCATTCAGTACAGCCATCTCTGGGAGAAGCTGGAGTCCAGGAAGACCAGGTAAGTCATTCCCATTGACCAGGAATATCCCTATGGAAATAAATCTGAAAGTAGCTACTAGCCAGGTGGAAAACACTGATTAGAGACCACCAATTAGCCACATTTTGCCACTGCACAAAGTAGCTGTCAGATCTGGAAGAAGCAATAACATGAGCAACACACGTGTTCTGCCCAAAGTGTTGCCTTGCCTCCTCCTCTGTTCGAGGTCACCTTTTAATTGACAACTTACACTGGTTTGGGCTGGGATAAAGGCAATTTTCTTCATAGTAGCTCGTACAGTGTTGGTTTCGATTTGTGACTAAAGCAGTGTTGATAACACAAAAATGTTTTAGTTATTGGTGAATAGTGATTACCCAGGATCAAGGAGAGATCTTTTGGTATGTGATAACCAGCCATGAACCTCCTTGGTTCCCCACTTGCCCTGAAATTCCTAAAACACTGAATCTGTCCAGCTGCACTTCTAATCTCTTAACAGGACACATTTTTAAAGTGGCATGATTTGGGGAATGGGCATAAGATCATCTCTGTAAGGCTGGATTTCACTTGGTTAATCTATGACCATGGCCTTTCTTTGACTTCTAGCATCACTGATTCTGGTATCACCTGGCTCCCAAGGTAAACTTAACAAGTGTTGAGTTTCCTCTCAATTTAATGATCCTGCAGCTGCTGATGTCACATTTTTCTTATGAAAAGTCACTCTTCCAACCTTCTCCTGCCTGTGATCCGGGCTATGCACACCTGTATGTCCCAAAGTTACACACGCCATTGGAGGTCCTGTGCATTCACAAGTGGTGTCCTAGTCTTGTCACTGCCAGCCACGACCTGTCTGCTCTTGACTTTGTCACACATGGTTTTGGTGTCATTTCCTACCATACTGGACGTGCCCATCGTGTAAGATCAGAGTGCTGCCTGCTCTTCTGAACCCTCAACATCCATTGGAGATATCCTTTGCATCAGTTCTAACAACTTTATTAAATGTCCTCCAGCAGCCACTGTGTCTAAGGTTCAAGCCATTCCTTAAATTTCCTGCCATCATCCCCAGACTGCAGTTCTGGCAATGCCTCTATCCATCGCCTTTCTTGACCTAGAGCACTAAGTTGCTTCTAATTAAACAGAGTTGTGTTTAATTCAGCCATTGCTCAGCACCCGATAGGGCCGCTCCCTTCAATATGGAGGCTCCAGCTCGTCTTCATCACATTACGTGGGTCACTTCACCCCCTAATGACCCATTTCCAGCCGGAGAGTACGCACCCTCCTCGAAGGCCAGCTGCAGGGTGGGAGGCTGGAGGGCAACGTCTCCAGACCGTGCTTCAAGATGAAGAAACGGTGTTCCCAAGAGGCTCGGGTGAGACACACCTTGTATGAGCAAGACTAAGGTCATGATATATTGTACACCTTTGCTGGGGAAGGAAATTCTTGGCTCACACTTAAGACACTTTTTCCGAAGCATTTGTCACTGGCACTCCCACCAACACATACTCAGGGTGGAAAATCCAACATATAAAACAACTCTGCATCCCCTCTCTGTGTTTGTTGTTATGTTGTTCTGCTTTGGTCTAACCCTTAAATAATCTCCTCCAGTGAGAGAAGCTTTTATTCAGCTTCTCGTATATCTGGAGACCTCTATTCCAAGTAGAGTCTAGATCTATCAGGAGGGAGAAGTCTTGGAAAAAGAGTAAAAGCTATAACAGCCTTGAAAATTCTGAAATGCAATCACCGCCCACACATACACACAGACGAACACACGCTCTGAACGTCCAATCTGCAGGAAAAGAAAGGTATTTTGGAAATAGCACCAGAACTTCCCTTGGTGTCTTTACTGAAAGCACAATTTTCTTTGAACCTGGTAAAAAGGAATTAAAAAAAAAAAAAGGCATCTGAAAAACCAAGTTACAAGTATACAAAAATGACCACACTGAAATCCACCAAGATCCTCCTACTGATGGTGAAGAGATGCCCCAGAGAACGTGCAATCAGAGGGATGAAATACCATGTCTCCTCAGTGTCTCCCCCACTACAGCTCCAGGAGGAGTTAAATCAATTCATGGACCCTCTGAATCTGTTGGTTACACTATTTCCTTACTAAAATGAGCAGTAGCCTCCACCCCATGCCCCAGTCATGTCTTCAGAGCGTGAAGACACCTCTAAATTGACAAACAGATGGCAATCAAAAACTGCTCAGAAATTATTTTCCAAAGTCTCTGCTCAGGGATGGTTCCTAATGGTGAAAAGAAACTCGACAGAAATTCATTACTGGCACAGCCCTGAATTCAATCAGATCCTCCCTCACACATAGAAGGTTGCAGCAACTTGTAACCACAAAGAACAATCACATCTCCAAGACAGTCTAAACTAAACAAACATAATGATGCCTTCTGCATGTCCCCACTGCAAGAATATCTGTTTCCGATGCAGGGGGGAGATATCCCACCATCTAATAGGTTTTGGAAGATTAGAAGGATAATGGAAGACATTTGGAACTTCCGAGTTGCATAAAACTTTAAATTTTATCTTCAGGAAGCCTGAAAGGAAGGGGTTGAATTTAAGTATGAATGTGTGCCACGTGCAATAAAATTGGGCTGAATAAAGGTCACCGGGACTCACAGAAAAGCAGGAATAATTTACATATCCCTTATCAGCTGGAAAATACTGCATAATCTGGGCCTTTCTGACACCATCTGTACCTTTGATGCAAAGCTTCTGCACCAACTTGTGCAAGTTTGCTCTTGGTATCAGTCCCTGACCCCAACCTCCAGCAGGAAACATTCAGCCTAAATTTGGAGAAGTTCAGGCAACATCCACTCCCCTCTCTCCCCGGCTGATCCTTGAGCACCCACATCCCCCCACCTCCTGTCCTCCCAGATGTGATCACAGAAATCAAATCTAAGAAAATAGATTCTTTATCTATTTATCAAGGAGTGGAGCAATAGGACGAGGGGGAAGGGTTTGACACTGAAAGAGGGGAGACGGAGATGAGATGTGGGGAAGAAATTCTTTGCTGTGAGGGTGGTGAGAGCCTGGCCCAGGTTGCCCTGAGAAGCTGTGGCTGCCCCAGCCCTGGAGGGGTTCAAGGCCAGGTTGGAGGGGGCTTGGAACAGCCTGGTCTGGTGGCAGGTGTCCCTGCCCAGGGCAGAGGCTAGGACTTGGTGGTCTTTAGGGTCCCTTCCAACCCAAACCAGTCTGTGTTTCTATGATTCTAAAATATGGCCCCTTGAGAACTCTAGAAGGGGCTCTGTAAGGAACAGATGTCTCACTAACTACAAGGCAGGGTCTCCCCAAACCCCAAGTTGGAGGAGGACACAGCTCACTGCATCACTGGAAGGTACAAATTCGCACAGACCCACAGTGCTTGTGGACAGCCCAAACTTCGCTGTGAGGGCAGTTACTCCTTCGTCAGAGCTCCTGCGTGTGAGGGTGGTCACACTGTGTGGTCTTACAGGGCTTCCAGCTCTTTTCGGAAGACAGGTGGTGGTATGCAGACAGAAGACCCCACACTTTCCTCAGGTGTCCTTGGAATCTGTGCATTTCGCTGTTTGTAGACATCTTAGAAGAGGAGAAAGAAGAGGAGAAAGAACCTGGGAATGGAGGTGAGATCAACGAAGTAGTGGGTGGTGAAGAGAGAGCAGACCATGAATAGGAACGTTAGAGTAGACAAAGTGGGGTCCTTGTCCCTTTTCACTGCTTCTCCAGGGTGTCATTGGCCTCTTAGCGATTGAGGCTGGCACTAGAGAGGGAAAATCCAGCTCAAAGTATGTCAAGACTGAAGCTGGGTGTTGTCAACTGTTTCTCTGCTGAAGTCCTTTCCTGAGACATCTGTGGAGGTGAAGTGGGTCCTAAAGAGCCCTTAGCTCTGCTTGGTCTCTGGTTCTTCCCATCCATCTTCCCTATTTTTCTGCCTTTTAATAAGCAGATGAGCTAATTTCCATACTAGAAGGAAAAGCCTGGGTGGAAACCTTGTGTCAGAGAGCGCTGAGCAGAGCAGGGAGGGATGTGGCGTCACTCTTGGTGGTGCTCTGACCTCATGGAGCTCTCCATGCATTGGAGAAGACTCTGGCTGCACGTTCTTAATTCTTCTCTAAATATCAAAACCAGATTAAACGAGCTAAATCTCATGGAATCCACAAACCTAATCTTGTGAGGCCATCAGAGTCCTCCCAGTGCCCCAGGCAAGGGGCTCCAGGTCCAACTAGCCCAATTGACTACCCAAAATGCAAACCAGGATGAAGTGAGGCCCAAGAGCTTCATCCCCCATTGAGGCTGGGGCGATGTTGCCTGATGTTTCCATGTGGTGGGATTCAATTTGGAGAGGAAAATATGTGACTAAAGCCACACGGCCCTTCTGCTCCTTTTGGGACCAAATCAAAAATGTACCTCCCCTCCCCCTGCATTTCCCCCCGACACACCTTTCCTTCCACTGGAACATAACCCCAAATAAGATGTTGGCCTGACATTAAAGCAAAATGTATAAATATTTTTAAAAAGAGAAGAATTCCTGCCTCTCTAACAGTTTGCTCCAACTAATAGGTTTCAGATGTCCCACATACTTCATTCATTCAGCCCCATTCAGTCTCCTAGGAGCCCCTGCTGTATTTATTAAACACAGCAATTGTGGAATGTTCAGCACTTACAGAATAAAACACACCATTTTTATTTTTTTTTTTTTTCCAAAAAAAAAAGCAAAATTAGAAAGCTTTGTGAGTGACCTAAAACTGTCATTCTGGTTCCAATCCCAGTGCCCACTCCAGCATTCTGGGCTGTGCCACAGTTTAACCCTTTCCTCATCGTGCAAGCACCCCAAGAACACTTTTTTTATTATTTTTATTTTTTTTTTCCAGCCTTAGCAGGATCGTTTTGCCGCCTTCCCCAAGCGCCTCCTTTTCGCTGTGTTATTATGAAGCGAAACTTTTGGACACTTGGCTCTCAACCGCATGTTGTCTCCGTAACTCTTCCCAACGCTAGATGCGAGAGTCAAGCCCCGAAATCCCGCAGGATGCCAGTGCTAATTTCAGCAGCAAAGAGCTGGAGAACACAAGATCTTTCCTAGAGGGATTCAAATGGAAGCAGACATAATAGAAGAGCCATTTTTCATTACAGCCCTGGCAGCGAGAGCAGAGGAGGATGTCTGGGCTAGGAGCATTGTAGAGAGAGGCAAGAGATGGGGTTTGTTCCAGTAGAAGTAACCTGCCAGCACTGGGTGACTGGTCAGAACGGTTTGCTGGAGTCTGGCGTCGTCCCAGCCCTTCTCTGGGGAGAGACATGCAAAAAGCAGATCTTAAAGGAGATATGAGGCCCTGAGTCAGGGCTGGGAAGATCTGGCAGGAGCCAGCAGTGGAGAAATGGCCTTTGCTTAAGGCCACATCCAGTTCGTGTGACTGATGTGTTTCTGTCTGGGTCTTGGGTGCACTCACAGGACTTAACGGCCCCCAACAAGCCCCACCTGGGAACCCTGGGCCAGGAGCTCCACTTCAGCTCAGTCTCAGAATCATAGAACTGCCTAGATTGGAAGGGATCTTTCAGATCATCTAGTCCAACCATCTATGTTTTGCCTGAGTTACGTCCACGGTGAGCCTGTCCCCAGCTCTGTCACTGGTGGCCTGGACTCTGGCAACCATCCAGCCCAGAATGCTGCATTGTCCTTCTCACCTACCAGCTCTTTGTTCCTTAGGGAGCAGCCAACCCTCTCCCAGGTGATTTGGAGGAGCAGAGGAGACAACCTGAGTGGGCAGGGCAAGAACCAGGACATGGGAAGGCTGATGTTTAGAAGTGAGCATGGCTGGGATGGAGCAAAGCACTCAGCTTAAACACACTAGACCTGGGGAGACATCATCTAAAGGGGATACAGGAGAGATGGGGAGGGACTCTTGATCAGAGAGGGGAGTCATAGGACGAGGGGGAAGAGTTTTGAACTGAAAGAGGGGAGATGGAGATGAGATCTGGGGAAGAACTTCTTTGCTGTGAGGGTGGTGAGAGCGTGGCCCAGGTTGCCCAGAGAAGCTGTGGCTGCCCCAGCCCTGCAGGGGTTCAAGGCCAGGTTGGATGGGGCTGGGAGCAACCTGGAGTGGTGGAAGGCGTCCCTGCCCAGGGCAGCAGGTGGGACTGGGTGATTTTTAAGGTGCCTTCCAACCTGAATCATTCTATGATTCTATGATCAGCAGTGACAAGGGGGCTGTAGGCACTGCCCTAAGGAATGACTCATGGCTATAGAGCTTCTGGCTCTTGCTGTTGTGTCCAGACCCTGTGGGACACAGCAGGATTTTCCCACTCTCTCAGCAAGACCTGGGGAAGGTGATATGTACAAAAGGGTTTAAGAGAGCCATGATGTCCCCAGTCTGCAAGTTGCTGCCTACAAATGTCCTTGCAGGACTTTGGAAATTGCCTCTNAGTATTTTTAGGCGTTGATCAGATCCCCCCTCAGTCTTTTCTTCTCCAAACTAAAAAGACCCAAGTCCCTCAGCCTTTTCTCGTCAGAGAGATGTCTAGTCCCTTCATCATCTTTGTAGCCCTCTGCTGTACCCTCTCCAGCAGTTCCCTGTCCTTGAACTGGGGAGCCCAGAACTGGAAACAGTTCTCCAGCTGGGGCCTTTCTTGTAAGGCTGGAGGAGCTTCTTTATCCCCTCCACCTCCCTTTTTACGAGCTCTGATCACCACTCACTGGGGTCTGGATTTTTTCTTCCCGCAGTGGCAGCAGCATTGCGGTAACAGCCCTAAACAAACACATCATGGGAAGACTGACCTCTCCCCAAAGGTGTTACGATTCATTTTTCACCCTCTCTTGGCTGAAGAGCTCCACACCCAAGCCCACATGGGAGACCCCCTACTTCATGGGAACTGCGCTGGTGTCACTCTTTCCACATTACTGCCTGCTTCAAAGACCCCAGAGTAACTCTTGTCCCAGACACGTTCCTAAGGGAGTTGTCCATTTAGAGTCAGGATTCTTGATTATTAGTCCCACTGCAGGAGGTTATACAGGAATAGATGAATACTGGTGTGCTATAAAATGCACCAAATGCGCTGAGAGTCACTTCAGAGCAATCTTTACGCTTCATTACAGCACTCCCCATGGAAAGTCCATCTGTCCAGACCTCTACTGGGACAGAGAAAGACAACTCCTTGCTCTCACCACTTCCAGGGGTTTTCCATCTTCGCTTTACTTTTCACCACGTAATTTTACAGAAGATAAAACACCCCTGGAAGCCCTGGTTCCTGCAGTATTACAAATGCTTTGCCTTGCTCCCTGCCCACCTATTCTGCTTTAGCACTGCCTGGTACCATCGTACCAGTAAACCTGCCATTTACCCTCAGCCAGTCCCCTTCACGTCATCTTGGAGTGTTCCTTTTCCTAAGTTTTGCATAACTCTAAGTCAGGTCTCACCCAGCCACCACTTGCAGTCAACATAAAGGAATGAACAATCCAGATTAATTCTCTGGTGGGTTCAGACCCTTCCAGAGACACCCATTTCTACTTACAAAGAGTGTCTATACACACCCAGATGCCTTGCTAAGACTGGGATATCTCAGGTAGTGCCATGTCTCCTGCTCTTCCCATCAGAATTCTTACCCCCATCAGACACTGTCTCCTTTTTTCAGGGCTTTGCCTGTTTGGAAATAACTCCCACTCCAGTGGGAGTTGTGGTGGAACCTGAGGGAACTCGGTGTAGCTTTATGTGAGTGATGCCAACACCTCAAACTCACATTAGACTCGGTTAGCTCATGCTCTGAAAATGGAAATACTGTCACTACTCTAAGTGTGACAGAAACTAAGCCCTGGAGGAATGAGCTAGGGCTTAAAGAGGTTCAGAAAGCCACAGAGTGCAGCATCGGTCTGAGATCCCCGAGTGACAAGGATGGAGACGCACAGCTTGCAACCTGTCCATGTAGCAGGGAAGTAGCTGCAGGAGCCAGGGAGACATTCCTGGGGGAGAGAGGTGGCCTGAGGATACAGCGAGGTAGGATCACAGGGCTCAGGTGTATTCTCCTCTGGTCAGTGGATGTGGCAAGAGAGTGGAGGGTTGGCTCATTACAGCTCAAGCCAGAGCAGGGAAGATGTTCAGACAGGGTCCTTTTATAACGTCAGATCTCCAAGGACCCTCTCATTTCAGCAGTCTCCTCCCATGATGAAATAACAAGTCTTCAGGGAAGAGGGTGGCATGGTTCGTACAGTGGCTGGTTCACAGGCAGGTGAGATGCACACACAGGACTAGGGTTTTCCCCCAACTTCTTGCAGTCTTGCATTTTCCCTCCCCTCCTACCCCTCAGCTCTCCCTCACTGCCACCGGGGCCCAGGAGTCCAGCCCCTTCCAACAAAACGGACTGGAAAATACCAGCCTTCCAAGGTTCCCACGCTCTTCTGGCAGAACACAGATCTCCAGAGATCTTCTGGGGTTTCCACTGAAATTCAGGGCCGCCTTAGCTTCCCAGAAGTGCACTTGGCAGACAGCTCCAAGGATCTGTTGCCACAGAGCACACAGGCATCTGTCATGCCTGGGGCTCCAAAAGCTTTCGAACACCCCAGACTCTCAGCTGAGGGATGGGAGAGTCTAGATTCAAAGATGTGGAACAGGAACCCATGGAGTCACCCAAACTTTCAGCTCCCCATTTCAAATTTGCTCTATCTTGACTTGTTCCCCAATACTTCAGCGTCAGTCATCCGTGCGCTCGTGGCATATTTACAGATTTTCTGGAGAGATGCCCAGTCCATGAGCCTGAACCAGTGCCCCAGTCCCAGCATCTGACCATGTATTGGAAAAAACCCTAAGGAAGATTCCTACCCATTCCTGAAACTTGGTGCCTCTGGGACAACAATGCTCCCATCACATTATGGGTTTCCAGCCCCTTTTGTGAGGCTGGCTGAGCATCTGCTGGTGATTAAGCATTTTGTCATTTGGAAAAAGCTGACAATTACCTCTAATTATTGAAACCAGGTCAGGTTCTTCAGCACAAGTTTATGTGGTGACTGTTTGCTGGAAATTAGGCTTTCAAACCCCAGTGGCCACCAAAAAGCAGAATCCACCTCTCCTCCCTCACATTCAGGAAAAAACTTCCATAAATAACGGGTCCTGGTCTCACAGGACTTGACCCCTGTGTGTCCCTGACTTCCTGAGTTGAGTTATCAACCGTGCTTTTGTACCAACCCTTCAGGTGTTTTGGAGTTTGCCTGTTGAGTTACCGCTGAGAACAGATCACAGGCAGCTGGACCCAAAAACATGAATGAAGATCATACTCTTCCTCATTAAAGCCAAATACATGGAGAGGTTACGCGTCGCCTGGGCAGTCAGGACAGGTTTCTACCCAATTTGCTGAATGACTACATGTGCTGGGTCTACATGTATTTGCCTGGCAGGCTGTGCTTATTCTGACTGTTCAGCTTCCCCTTGCTTTTGAGGCAGCTCATCTGAGACGTTCCTGCTCTGCTTGTCCAGTTACCAGAGAAGTGGTGTCCAAGGTGGTGTCTCCAGAAGTTCTGCCCCAGGAACTGCAGAACAGGTCTAGTTCTCCAGAACTAGACAAGGGAGTGAAGGGAACTTCCAGGATGCTGGAGGAATTTCAAGGACAGTTTTCTCATCAAACTTCCCATGTCAAAATTCCCAACTTGCTTGGAAATGTCCTTTGGGGCCTCAGGTGCAAGGTGAGAACATGGACTGCAGTTTTAACCGCACGTGGGCAAAGGATACCTCATTCCTTTTTCTCAGGGATCTATTGTCCTGGGCATGCTCTAATTTCCCCCTGAGCTGGGAACTTCTCATTGATGTGAGCAGTGACCATTTAATAATTTTATTTGCCAGTCCTACAAAGGCTTTCCTAAGCTGCGTGGTGGCCCTCTTCTCCTGGGAAAAGAACTCCTGAAAAGGGGAATGGATGGTAGGGACAGCACAACAATGTCACAGAGTGTTCTTGGGTGTTCCCTCAAAATGCTGTGAGCTTTTAGATGCTCCCAGTGCTCATTCACAACTCAACGTGCCTGAAAAGCCTCCTCAGGGGACAACAGCAGGAAACACTGGAAGGTGGAGAGAGTCGAGAACCTGAAGGACCATTTGGGGCACTGCCCGTGCCAGGCTCCCTCCACTTCGTTCTGTCATTGACCAAGGAAAAGGAGTGGTAACCAGGTGCCAGAGCTGCACACAAGGGAAACTTGAGCCATTTACTAACTCTCATATGTGTGGGATGCTGATTATCCTGCTTGACTGAAAAGCTTTTTCTCCATCTTGCTTTCGGACCTGAACAAAGTTCATCCCATAAAGGGTACGGCCATTAATTGATCGCAGTGTAGTCTCTGACTATTCCCTTGGAGAACCGTGGCAGCCCCAGGGATGTATATAAGGAATTCCTTATATACTTACATCCCTCAAAAGTCACGCCAGTGATGCCATTGGGCACAACTGCAGGAACAGTCCGGCACAGGTATCTCATCCACATCCCTGGCAGGTTTCAGGCAGGTTTTTGGCAGCGCTGTCTACAGAGAAGATTCCTTAGAAGACAGGAGCAAGTCACACATACCCCAACACAGAGCACAACCCCAGCTAATGAGACAGTTAAAATGGTACAAACACAACTGGAAAATATGCTGCACTGAAAGGCCAGTATATTCAAATTCCTTCTCCCTAATTACATGTGATTGCTTTTTGGCAAGCACTCAACCTGCCAGAGCAGTGAGGTTTTACAAACATTCACATAGGCATTAGATCATTGTTTGAATGAGTTATTGGCAGCCCAAATCCGAAGTGAAAACATAGTTTAAAGAAGACCATATTGAACGGGGTGAAGCTGTCTGCTTTCATGTCTCCTGATTGTCTCTGGACACCCAAGATCCCCTCTAGCTTCATGTCCCTCACATCGCAGCAGCATTCATGGCCGGGGATGTCATGCTTTTGTGGCGTTCTGACAGACGTGTCACTGTGCAAACGACAGGCCACCAACGGACGGATTCCCTTGCCTTATTGCAGAGTGGGAATGGCAGGTATGAAATGCATGTGGCATTCAGGGAGGGGACTGGAGGTGGCTACAAGCACAAGAAGCCAGGGACAGTGACTATAAGCACATGCCAATATACAGGGGTGATCTGCCCATGCACACCTCCATGATACCACTGCTGTGACCATATTAACACTTATGTCTTCTCCATATCACTAGATATGACAACGCTGGTGTCCTCCAACATCGCTCACCACTTTGAAGAGGACGATGGCGCCTTAATGGGAAATATCACTGAAATCGGATGTCATTGTTGGGAAAGCAGATTTTACTATATCAGACCTTTTCACACCCAAACATTGCCACAACTGCCAAAAGAGCCCTTTCCCCTCTGTATTTTAATAGAGTCTTTTTGCTTTGCTCTAGTGAAACGCATCCTTGCCTCTGCTGGAATAGTTTGACAACAAGGGACCAAAGTCTCTGAGCTCTGGAGCACTATATCATCCCACAGCAAAACCTCTGAGAAGAAGCAGACGGTATCAGCCCCATGGCAAAGGAGAAATGGGGACTAAAGCAGAATCCACCGGTCCCTCAGGTGAGCACCAATGTATTTAGAAAACAGGAAGATGCAGAACCCACAGAGGAAGGAGACCAGTGGACCAGACTGAACTGGGTAAGCTGAAATGGTACCAAAGCTGGCACCAGAAGAGATTTCTAGCACAAGGCTTGAGGTGGAGCCTTTGTTTATGGTGTCCAGTCTGTTCCACCACCAGTGCTCGCTGCTGGCAGCTGCCATCAGGGCATCCCTGCCCCACTCGGGAAGAATTAAAGCCCATTGTAGAGGTGAGTCTGCCCTCCCCGAGCCTCAGGTGGTGCAGAGCTTGAGGAGAGCCTCTGGCAGCTTGGCTGGTGGATAAAAATACTCTAAGCTCTGGCAGCCAACCAGCCCCGAGCACTGCCTGGTGTGGCTTCCATCCCAGAGGCCCTTGCAGGACACCCTTACCTTACATGTGCTTCCTAAATTAGATCTCCTGAGACTGACGTTGGCTTTTTAAGAGGGAGGTGAGCTTGTTAGTAACCAACGTTATCCATTAAACGGGAATCAGCAGCTTTTATTAGACTTTAAAGTGCTGTAAAAGCAAAAGAGGGAGGGTACGACATCATGAACCCTCTCACTGCCTCGGTGGAGCCCCTTTGCCTGGCACAGAGGGGTTTTCAGTCCGGCATTCTTGCAGGTTACTGTAATTGTTAAGTTCCCTAATGCTGCTAAGTTACAGCAAGCCCCAGACTAAACACGGGAGCCTCGTGAAGGTGCAAGAAGATAGAGACAAGGTTTGTAAAGGGGCAGCTCCCCAGCGGGCCCCTTCTTCTGAGGCCAAAGAGAAAGAAAAACCCAAGCTGGAAAGGATCTATCAAGGACTGCCAAGCTCTCCACCCAGGAAAGTCAGGGTATGCAGGCTCCTTTCTTACCAAATCTCAGCTTTAGTTACACACTCCCTGTCTGCCACCAGCTGTGCTGCTGGCACACAGAAAAAAACCCAGTTAAATCACATTATGACACAGCAGCAGAAAAGCACATGCACCATCAGTGAGCCCAGCAATTCCCCTCATGCAGGTCCCTTCCACGACGTGCTCAGGGATAATCTTTACCTGTCAGAAAACGATCTGGTGAAACTTTGGTCCATGGTTTCGTTGACTAAAGGGGCTGGTCTCGTAGCTGCGTATGTTCCTCATGTTCCTCTCCAGTTCTGGAGACACGATAACTGAGGACACACCAACTGCCTCAGGTCGCTGCCTCATATTCCAAAAACTCGACTTCTATAAAGAAATTAATAAAGTGGGGTATTTTGGTTACAGAGAAAACGACAGAAATAGAATCTGAATGTAAATGATGGAGAAACATCTGTGAAAGCTATGAGAGCTGCCAGGCAACAATAAAAAACTGCTCTGCCAAGGACATTTTTTAATCAGAATCCAAATTCAAAGATTTCTATTAAGAAGGTATGAAGAGAAAACAAACAAAAACTACACATAATGTTCAGATGACAGGAACCATCCTGTAAGAGCTTTCATTAATTTGCCATCACATTTTTGAAAGCATGTAGAATGTATGCTATTTTAAAATGATTTCAGAATGCAAACCTTGTGTTGCAAGCAATGGTTTTATTAAGATCTGAATCAACAAAAAGCTTAAAGATCTTTTTTAATATTAACTAGTTCAACTCCAGCATCCTGTGAGGTATTAGTTATTATCCTAAAGATATGGAAATTTAGCAGCAAAGCTGATGTCCTTCCTAAGGTCATACACTGATGCAAGTGACAGATCCAGGAAGAAAAATAATTGTTCCTGGCTTTGAAGTACTAAGCAACTCTGCCTCCTTGAAATAAGTAATATAAATAATTTATTTTCTTCCTCAAACAACAGACACCACAAAATGCAAAAAAAAAATCAGGAGGTAGACATTTGTCCCCATATGTGTAATCAATTTTTGCCATTGTAAGACCTTGTAAACATGCATTTCTAACCTACACACGTTACTGAGCCATTAGCTGCTCCGAACTGCACAGACTTCCCATCCCAGAGACCTGATTTCACTCCATACACCACGGTATTAACTCAAAGGCTGTTTGGCTTAATACAATGGCACCAGGGAAGCCCAGGTGCTGGGCCCAGCCAGTTTGGAGTCTCTTTTAGTGCTCCTTGGATCAGGGAATGGACATACAATGGCCGATTGTCAGCATGAGGCCAAAGGGAGCTGACACTTTCCCAGAGAAAAATGCCTTTGCTGTGTGTTTGGAAGGTTACACAGCTGTAAGTCAGACACAGAAGGAGCTGAAACCCTGGAGGGATTATTGCCTCAAACACACATGTGCTGTGGAAGGAAGCTCTCCTGTGGACTGACACACCATTAACTCCTGCTGGTGGGAGCCCGTTCCTGTGCCTGGAAGTCCTTTACAGCCCCAAACTGCTGGTTGCTTGTCCTGCAGATAACTCTCCTCTCATCTCTGACCCAGTGACTTGGCCTGGCTTGTATTTGTTTTCTCATTTTATAAGAAACAGGCTCTTCTCTGAACTCATTACTGGTGGGAACGCCGGCACGGTGCGAGGCGCAGACCTGCGCTGTACAGTGTCGAATGCTCCGGCGGGAGAACTGGGAAGATGTCCAACACGCCGGCCGTCTTCCTGGGGAAAAAATATCTCTGCTCTAACAAAAACCCTCCCAATCGTGCCATCAGCTGGAGCGAGACGGAACTTCACTGCCCGAAACAAACTCCCAAATGCACGTTAAGGACAGTGAGCACTGCCCAGGCCCTGGCAGAACCTGGTGACGGCGCTGGAGCTCTCTGAACGGCAGAGGACACAAGTTGGGGTCCTCCAAAGGCTGGTGAAGGTGCCAGGGAAGTCTGGAGGCCAGCAGGGCCCCTTGACCACCCTGGGAAGGGCTGTGCTGGGGTGAGGGTGGTTGTGGGGCTCTGGTCTTGTTCTGCCACCTCATCCTCACCGAGCCCGGGTCTGAAATGGAGACCCACGACCTTGGGCTTCCCACAAAGAAGTGGCCAGGACTGAGAGCTGTTGGTGGCCCTCAGGCTCCCTTGCTTGAGGAAACAACAAAGAACTCCAAGATGGGATCTGAGAGGAGGTGGGACGGGGTCTTTGAGCAACCTGGTGTGGTGGGGGATGTCCCGGCCCAGGGCAGGGGGTGGGACTGGATGAACTTTAAGGTCCCCTCCAACCCAAACCAGTCTACGATTTTATGATACTGAGGTCATCACAGGGCAAGAGACTGCATCGAACCATCCTAAACACCACAGGGGACAAAAAAACACTCCAAGGCACAAAAAGGACCCCAGGAGGGGTTCTGAGGGAACAAGAGTGCTCCCAAGGGAGCCACAGAGGTAAAACACTGCTGTGGGGCACAAGGAAGGATTTGTCAGGCCTTGTGAGGGAAGCAGGGAGGTCCTGAAGGGCCCAGAAGGACAAAAGGCGGCTCAGAGAAAAAGAAATAAACGAGGAATCTGAGAGAGCGAGAGGAATTCGAAGAGGGCCACGCCAAGGACAGCACTACCTGAGGCGGCGTGGGGTGTTGTGAGGCGGCCTGGAAGGCCGGGGCCACAGAGGA
>VXAK01003642.1:0-14606 GCA_013399435.1 Arenaria interpres | reverse complement strand
GGCCCACCCCAATGTTCCCTCCATGTCCCCCCATGACTCCCTTCTTGTCACCCCATCCCCATGGCTCCCTCCATGACCACCCCCAGGCCCACCCCACGCCTCTTTCCTTGTTCCCCTACAACCCCATGGCTCCTTCCATGTCCCCCTTTGCCCCATGGCTCCCTCCTTATCCCCCCAGGCCCACCCCATGGTTCCCTCCTTGTTGTTGACCTGGCCCAGCACTATCTCCCTGTTTTGTGCCCCCCCCTACAGGGGCTCCCAGCATATGGGGACCCTTTGACTCCCAGCAGGGACCCTCAGGGGGTGGGTGTGAGGGGCCTGTCCCAGGCACCGGGGGGGTGATCCCAGCCCCATGCCCCCCAGAAGTACTCAGGAAGCTTAAAACAGGTTTTGGGGTGAGGGGACAGGAACACATGGGGGTCTGTTCTGAGCCTGGGGGGCGAGGAGACAGGGACATGCAGGTGCCTGTCCTCAGGAGCCCGGGCTGGAGAAGCATCTCGCAGAAGTGAAACCCTGTGCCCCTGCTAGAAAGCCAGCTGGACACACGGTCCCATCCAGCCACAGTGTCCCTGTGTCCCCCACCTCCATGGTGTCCTGCGCAGCTCGCCGTCCCTCGGCCCTGTTCCGTCCGCAGAGTCAGTGGCTGTGCCGGTGACAGCTGGAGTTGGGCACACGTGGGGTGGCACCGGGTTTGCTCCTGTCCTGCCGCTGCCCGGCGGTGCCCTGGAGCCCAGCCACTTCTCGGGGTGTCAGCTGCCTGTCAGTGAGAGGAATAAACACCCTCGTCTGCGTTCGGTGTTTTTAGCCTTTACCCTGCCTGGAGATGGTTTATGTAACGCCGTTTCTCTCTGATTGAATGCTTTTGTCATCAAGGAATGACAAATCGTCTTTTCTTTGGTGGATAAGAAAGCTTTGTGGTTTACTGGGTCTTCGTGCTGGGAGGTGCGTAGGATCCATCCCTGCACCTCTCCATTCTCGTGGTGGTTTGTCTCTTCTGCTCAGATTTTTGACCCGCCGGAGGAAGTGGAGAGGAAGGTGCGGGAGCTGGCGGACTTGATCAGGAGTTCCTCCAACGTGGTGTTTCACACGGGGGCTGGAATCAGCACCTCCTCGGGGATTCCCGACTTCAGGTAAGGGCTGTGGGCAACAGGCGAGGGGTTGGGACCTCCTCCCAGTCCATCTCACATCTCATAAAGCTGTGGATTGTGCTTCCTGCTACCCCAGCCAGACCTACTCCATCCCTCCTCCTCTCTGATCCTGGCTCCAGCTGAAAATACCTTTTCCCTCCTGCACACTCATTTGACGTTAAGCAGTACCCACAGAAGCACCAATGACAAAAATCCTTGGTGATCCACGACCTTCACCCACCATTGATAGGGCTTGTGATGTGTTTACAACTGTCTTTTTAGAGCCTGAGCTCTCAACTCTCGCTCTTTCTGTCCCCAATGCCACAGGGGGCCCAATGGCGTCTGGACTATGGAAGAGAAGGGGCTCTCCCCAAAATTCGACACTACCTTTGAGAATGCCAGGCCCTCCAAGACTCACATGGCGCTGCTGGGGCTGCAGAGAGTCGGCATTCTGAAATTCCTGGTCAGCCAGAATGTGGATGGCCTTCACGTGCGCTCAGGATTCCCACGGTACTGCCTATCCCACCCTGTCCCCGAGTCCCTTGTGCCTGTCCCTGCTGCTGCCACCCGGCTGGTCTTGCTGCACGATTAACGTGGCCTCACGTGCAAGCGTTTCGTGCTGGGGCTTCATTTCCAAGGCTGGCTTGGAAGCTGTCTGCCCGCTGGTGTTGGGAGCAGAAACTGGGATGTGCTGGTGTGGGAAAGGGAACCTAAACCAGCTTGAATTTAGAGAAGAGAGGTTATGGTGATAATTCAGAGGGTGAGGAAATGGAAGTCAGCCTCAGTGCTCTCTAGAAGTGTCCCCAGAAGCCATTTGTTCACAAGTAGAACAAAGAGTTGATGGTGTTGAGCTGTCACATGTTCCCACCCATCACTCTGAGCAGCCTGGCTGTGTGATTGCCCAGGGGCTTGTGGCCCAAGGAGTGAGATGTTGGCTTCAAGTAGGGCACGTGCTCCTGGGAACTGTGCTCAGAGCACCACATGGTCCCTTCTGCTGCCTCTGTATCCGTCCAGAGGGGTGAAGGGACAGGAGGACAAGAGCATCCAAAACTGCTCCTACTGCTTACAGAGATGCCTGTTGCCCAGTTTTACCAGCGTTGTGTCTCAGAGCGCTGGATCTTGTGCTGTTTTAGTTGGCTTAAATTGAATTTCTTGAGAGAAAATAAAGGCAGTGCTGCCCCAATGATGAAAGCACGCCTGGGCCCAAAATGCCTTAAAAAGTACTTTGCCTCTCAATAAATTTACAAAACTGCAAGGGTGGGAAGAAGGAGAGAGAGTCATAGAATCATAGAATTGTCCAGGTTGGAAGGGACCTTTAAGATCATCTAGTCCAACCACCAGTCTAACTCTGATAAAACCCATCACTAAACCATGGCTCTCAGCACTATGTCAACCCGTCTTTTAAATCCCTCCAGGGATGGTGCCTCAACCCTTTCCCTGGGCAGCCCATTCCAAGGCTTAATAACCCTTTCAGTGTCAAAATTGTTCCTGCTCTCCAATCTGAACCTCCCCTGGTGCAACTTGAGGCCGTTTCCTCTTGTCCCATCCCCTGTTCCTTGGGAGAAGAGACCGACCCCTCCCGGCTACACCCTCCTTTCAGGGAGTTGGAGAGAGCGAGAAGGTCTCCCCTCAGCCTCCTTTTCTCCAGGCTGAACACCCCCAGCTCCCTCAGCCGCTCCTCACAAGACTTGTGCTCCAGATCCCTCACTGCCGTTGGGGCTAGTCTGACTTACCAGCTGTGGTCCCTGATTTCCTTGCCCGCCGCGATGAGGTCAGGGATCCTGCGGCGCCGTGTTCCCTCCGTGGGGAGCTGCGACGTGCGGGAGCTGAGGGTACGAGTTCTCCGCTCCCTGCGTGGGTGGGGACTGAAGTGCATTTAGGAGCGCGGTGGCCATTTCAAAGATGTCCTCAAAGGACCCTGCCTTTCCATTAGCACACTTGCCGCAACAGGCTCTTTTCCCTTCGAGAAACTTCAGCCTGTTATAAAACCCATTTCCAGCACTTAAGACCAGTGAGCGATTGTCTTGTGAAGCAGACTGCCTGGAAAGGAAGGAGGAGAGCAGCTGAATTCAAGTAAGAAAATAAAATTAAGGGAATTGGGATGAGAACGAGGAGCATGAATGGGACCTCAGAGAAGATGCGTCTCACAAATGTCTTCAGCCGTCGTGGGCTGAGCATTGAGCTGCCTCCAGGGGGTATTTCCTATTATGAAAAAGCCCCAAGTCCTGGTTCTTGCTCTTAGTGCCTTTTTAAACTAAACAACCATGGGATAAAAAGAATAGGAAATAATGACCAGAACTCAGCTGTGCTCCCTGCAGCCTGGTGCCACTGGCTCCTGCGCGGGTTTAGCACAGCTCTTCCACCCAAGCAAAGCATGTACTTAAGTAAGCGCTGCTGAACTGGGGCCAAAACAGGGGAAATCAAGTCAGTCCTGTCTCCATCTGCCCCGGAGGAGGTTCCCAGTCGCCGGTGGGGCTCTGGGGGAGAGGATGGCCTTGTTTTCCTCTGGCTTCTGCGCTTTGAGGTTGGCGCTGAGCTCGGGGCGGGGGGCGTAGTTTTAGTCAAAACAAGTGGCAAAAGGCTGGAACCCTGCAAGGACAGAGAGAAACACCGAGTGCTGAGCAAAGCGAAGCTCCCGGTTACCACTGGGCACGGAGATTTGAGGCTGGGTGAGAACAGGGGTTAGAATTGGTGCTGAGGATGGAAACATTCAAAATTAAAAAGCCAGGACGTGCTGTCCCTCCCCTCGGTCCCGATTGTGGTGGCTGTAGCGCAGAAGATGAAATCATGGCGCAGGATCTGAACGTGTCCTCTGGGTCTCCCCTCCCCAGCTCTGCCCAAACTCCCTTTGAACAGTTTTTCTTGCATTAAATGAACAAAGCGGTGCTCAACGTGCCGTAGTTTTGCCAGCTCCTGCTTGGCCTCCGTGTGATGGCCACGCTCGGCACAGGGAAGCCCCCACACTCGGTGGCCGGACCAACAGTCTTCTCTGCTGGACCAGCTGCCCCCCTGCAGCAAGGCCAGGCTGTTTTGTGGCACCCAGTGTCCCCAGAGCCTGCCTGGGACTGGTGCCTTGCTCTGATGCAGCCACGTTTGTCTATACCTAATATAATTCCCCCTGTCCTCGGGCCATGGCAGAGGGTCCCTGTCACCCGGCGTCACCTGGCAGCTCTGATCTGGCAGAGCTGGAAAGCGGGGAAGCCCTTGAGATGGAGGGCCCTTGGTGAGGAGAGGGGGCTGGGGTCGGCGGGGGGGGCATTTAGGCAGCTGGCCCAGTTGCCCCAGGGCTCTCCCCGCTTCCCCAGCTCACCTCTGCCGTTTTCTCCTGCAGGGACAAGTTGGCTGAGCTCCACGGGAACATGTTTGTGGAAGAGTGCGTGAAATGTGGCAAGTACGTGAGCCCTGAGCCCGGGGAGAGGGGGGGCATCGGCAGGGTGGGGGCTTTGTTGCCGCCCCCGGGGAGCAATGGAGGCCCTGCACGTGCCGTGGTGGGGGGCTCTCTGCCTGGCAGGTCTCTAGCGCGGTCTGTGCAGCGTGACAGACCTGTTTTTCTGAATCCTAAACCTTCTCAAATGGTGGGAAAGGAACCTTCTGGGAATTCTGCGTTGCCTGGGAGGCCCTCGGCAGATCCTGCTCCTCCTGGCAAGGCGGATGTGCCAGCGGGGCTGCCCGCAGCAGGGGCTGTGCCTGCCAGCTGGAGGGAGAGGGAGAGGGAGAGGGCTACAAGCTGGATTTTCCATCCCAGTTTGTGGCCCAGTTAGAAACACCGGCAAAGACCAATGAAGGACTGAGGTGCCCCAGTCATTTGCTTGTGGCTCTGAGCCATCCTCTGCTTCCCCCAGTGAAGTGTGCCATAGCGGGGGCTGGGGGGGGAAATGTCACAGCAGGTGCCACCTCCCTGCCTGTTGGGGTCCTGCATGGCATCATCTCTCCCGCAGGCAGTACGTGCGGGACACGGTGGTGGGCAGCATGGGGCTGAAGCCGACAGGGAGGCTGTGCAGCGTCACCAAAGCCCGGGGGCTGCGGGCCTGCAGGTACGTCTATGGGGAGGCCGGATGGGGGGCTCCCGAGGGGGACACGGGGTGACAGGGGGTGGCTCTGGTGCGCAGATTTGGCTTTGCAGGGCTGAGCCCGCAGTCTCTCAGGCTCAGGTGAAGAAGCAGAGGGTGTAGGGGAGATCTCTGAAAGCCCAGATAGGAACCCAGCACTCACCTCTCCAAGGCCACGCAGCCTCTTCTGAGCGTGTCCTGGTGCTGGGGAATGTCCTGCTGTGGGATGGCAGCTCCGGAGAGCCCCTTCCCCTCCAGCAGGGTACCCCCACCGCGCTGCCCCGCTGCTGCTCACCTTTGGGAGGGAAGCACAGCAGTTCCAGCTCTGCAGCTGGAGGTACCCTGAGGTGATCTGGCAACCAGACATGCTCCCCGTGCCCCTCGTCCTTCCTCACCCGGGCTCACCAGGCACAGCAGAGCTGGGGGCTCCGGGCCATGGGCCAGAGCTGGCTCAGCTCTGAGACTGGGGAGTGGAAGACACGTCCCAGCTCTGACCTGGGACAGCAAAACAGCTGGGGCTTCGGTGGTGTTGCAGCACCAGCCACAAAATCCCTCAGGCAGGTGAATTCTGTGCCTCCCCTCACCTGCTGGTGGCTCCTCTGGGCTTGTCTGGGCGCTCTCTGTCCCTTCGCAGTGCTGGGACAGGATCTGGGTCACTCTCCCCTCTCTGGGGACAGCTCTGCTGCCTGTTTCTGCCTGGCAGGAGAAACCATGGACCCTGTGTGTGTTTTCTAGAGGGAAGTTAAGAGACACCATTCTGGACTGGGAAGATTCCCTGCCCGACCGTGACCTGACGCTGGCGGATGAAGCCTGCAGGTACCACGCTTGGGCTCCTCGTTCCATGTGGCTGGTGACACCTGTGGCTCGTGGGGCCCTGGGGGGCTGCTCGGGCTCCCTGTCCTCTGCCCACACCACGGCGGCCCTTGGGCTGACCCTGCCCGGCTCTTGTTGGTCACATTTTGTGCCTCACAGCCCTGAGGCTGAACCCACAGCACGGCAGCGCCCAACCCTCTCCCAAAGTGGCCGAGAGAAACCACTGCAAATTCCGGCCACAGCTGGAAGCAAATTCCCAGCTGGGAGAGTCCACGCTGGAGCAGGGCGGGAGAAGCAGCCAGCAAAAAGCCTTTTTCTCTGCCCTGGATGGTTTGTCTTCTCCCCGCAGGAAAGCCGATCTCTCCGTCACCTTGGGGACCTCTCTGCAAATCAAACCCAGCGGCAACCTCCCGCTGATCACCAAGAAGAGAGGAGGGAAGCTGGTCATAGTCAACCTACAAGCAACCAAACACGTGAGTGAGAGTGTCCTCTCTGCTCTGCCCTCGGAGCAATTTGCTCCGCGCTGCTCCTTTCCCCTCGGTCACTTATTTCAGCCCCATCACAGGTTTATCCCCGCACGTCGTCCCCTCCCGGGTGGCCAGGCAGGAGGGTGGCCTCGCTTAGTGAGCAAACGGGCTGGGCTTCCCTTGTTGGAGGGTTTAAACCTTCTACTCCCCATAAACACTTAAAAATTGAACCTAAATCTTAAGAGCGCAGTATAAACTCGGCCCAAACATGATGTATCCTCTGGGGAATTATAGTTCGATGAAGTAACTGCACAAATAACCTGTGCCACGAGGAAGAGGAGGTCGGCTCATCCGAAGTCTTTGGAATAACCAGAGCTGGGGGGTTCAGGGATGTCATTAGAGCTCCCTTGTCCCTGTCCCACTGTCCTGGGCTCACTGGCCTGGCTCTGCACCCGCCTCCCCGTCTCTGAGCTGTGTTTCAAGGTGGGGAACGTGTTGCCACACTCCGATAGAGCCCTGCCAGCCCGAGGGGTGGCCGGGGAGCAGTGCCAGACGGGGTCAGAGCGCGTTCTGCCAGGGATGATATCTCAGGGAAGGGGCAGGAGAGCCCTGGAGCCTGCTTGCAGCTGAGCCACCACCCAGGCCCTGTCCCCACGCGCTCCCTGGGAGGGGACATTTGTCCCCACACGCTCTGCTTGTCCCCTAACACCGCGCTCACCCCAGGACAGACAGGCCGACCTGCGCATCCACGCCTACGTCGATGATGTCATGACGAAGCTGATGAAGCACTTGGGGCTGGAGGTCCCGGAGTGGACGGGGCCGGTGGTGGTGGAGGAAAGCGTGGAGCTCCCCAAACCCGAACAGCTCTTCGGATTTGACCCCGGGGCTGAGGGGCCGCAGAAGGAGGAGCCCGTCTCCCAGCGCAACGGCACGGGCGGGCTGTGCCCTGACCTTGGGACCACGCAGGGGGAACGCGGTGACAGCCCGAAGCAGGAGAGTCCCAGCCCGAAGCAGGAGTGTCCCAGCCCGGACACGGGGCCAACCACGGTGAAGAAGATGAAGGTGGAACCTCTCCTCACCTGACCCGGACTGTTCCCTGTCTGTCCAGACATGCGTCTGTGCCCCTTTTCCTACCGACACTTTTTTTTATACCCTTAAACATTGTCCCTTTTTTTATGTAAGTATTAAAAACACTTGAATCACGTGTGTTGGGGCAGCTGCACCCGCCGGCCCTGCTTGGAACGGCCCCGGCTGCTGGTTCCTCCTCTGCGAGGAAATGGCTGGGGGGTCCAGCAGCCCCCCCAGGGAGGCAGAGGGACATGGGTGACTAATGGTGACACCAGGGGTGGCTGATGCCATCTCCGATGAAGCTGGAGCTGGGCAGTGGTTGGGACAAGCCGGTCCCGGTCCTGTTGGTGACCTGGGGGGGGATGTCACTGGGTGGTGGCAGGGAGGGGGACGGGTGCTGACGTGGGGCTGGGGGCTGTGGGATGGTGCCCCCGTCCCACCGCCCTCCCCTCTGCCTCCTGCTGTCCCCGGGGCAGCCCTGGGCTGGTGCTGGCCACACGTCCCAGTTCTGCTGGGCTCAAGGTGGCCCTGTCCCAAGGGGCCTTGAAACCCCACAGACCACCCTATGCTAAGCTAAAGCAGATGGATTTTTTTCCAAAATACTTTTTATTTAGAGATTAAAATAAAGCTTAAAAAAACCAAAAAAAATAAAAGAACAAAACCAACCAGTCGCGACATCAATAGCCAACCAGCCCAGGGCCCCTCGTCCCCATCCTGGTGACCCTGTGTCCCTTCCACAAGTCCTGCTGCACCCGGGGGCCAGGAGCAGCCCCTTCCCTCCCAGTAAGGCCAGTGGGAACCGGTCTCATCTTCCCAGTTCACAGATACAAGCAAAGCCAAGTGGGTCCAGCACCTGCCCAGGCCTGGAGGCAGATTCGAGAGGGGCCACCTCCAGGGCTCGTCCCATAGGGGATGGGGTGCGGAGCCACCCCATCGTGTCCCCCGTGGTCCCTGGGTGCTGCTTAAAGCTCCTCGGCTGGCTCCAGCACCGCGGGCCTGCTGTGGCCACCCTCGGTCCAAGCCAGTGATGCCAGGCCATGGTGCGGCGCGGTGCTGTCCCCAGACATGGTGTCACCTTGGTCCCTGTCCCCGTGGCTCAGCCCCTCGGAGGCGAGTGGCTGCGTGCCATTACGGGGGGAGACTTTGTCCGGGCGTGGGGTGAAGGCGTGGACACCGAAGGCTTCGTGCAGGGTCTCGGGGTCTTCGTCCAGGCGCTCTGACCACAGCGGCTCCGGGGCCTTCTCATCCCCGGTTTGGGGCTGTGTGTAAGCCACGCGGGAAGCGGCGGCGTTGTGCAGGGACCTGGAGAAAACTGAGCAGGAAGGAGGGTCAGGGCCCGCTCCAGCATCCCGTGGCTCCCGGCGCGGCCACGGCGCAGCCCTCACCTCGCACGGGTCCGAAGTCACCGTTCGCCTCAGCCTTGCTGGGGGCAAAGGGGCTGATGGAGGGGAAGACGATGAGTGTGAAAGAGAGCAGCAGGACCTGGGGACAGAGGGGGGATGTTACTATGCGCAGTGGTGGAGAGGGGACACGCAGCAGGTTCTGGGACATGGCTTCTAGAGAGGGGGCCGGTGGCAGAACCAGGGTGGTGTTCCTCCATTCGTCCCTGTGCACGTGCCCCTGCCAGTGCCTCTATCCTTCCATCCATCCCTGCCTCCATCCCTTCCTCTATTCCTTCCTCCATCCATCCATCCATCCCTTCCTCCATCCATCCATCCATCCATCCCTTCCTCCATCCATCCCTCCCTTCTTCCATCCCTTCCTCCAACCATCCGTTCCACCATCCATCCATCCCTTCCGCCATCCATCCATCCCTCCAACCTTGAAGCATCTACCCCTCTGCCTTAGCACACGTCCATCCCTCTGTCCACCCTTCCATCCCCCCCCGCCAACAACACATCTCCGTGGGTCTGAGCCTCCCTCCCTCCCTCCCTGGAAGCGAAGAGGCCGTGGGGGGGGTTGGGGGCTCCACGCACCGCGATGCAGGTTCCCGTTTGCGCTGCCTTGTTGCTTGACTGTACCACGAGGGCCTGGAGCTTCTTCAGCTGCTCCAGGAGGGACCTGGGGACAGGGAGAGCCCGTGAGCACCCCCAAACCCCTCCTGCCCCCCCAGCAGTTCTGGCCGGGATGGGGGGGGAAGGTCCCAGCCCCATCCTACCCCTGCCTTGTCCCCATCCTGCCCCGGGAACACCTACGAGTTCTGTTTCTCCAGGTGCAGGACTTTTCTCTGCAGCTCCTGGTTCTGGGCGGTGCAGGCTGACATCCTGGGGACAGAGAGGGGGGGACAGAGTTGCAGGGGAGGGGGGACACAGCTTGGGGGGAGCAGGCAAGGAGCAGCGTGGCCCCCCACCGGCCAGCTGTGCCTGGAGCAGGGGCCTGGGGGCCGTACCGGCTCTCCAGCCCGTCGATGTACTCCTTCTTCTTCTTGCGGCTCTCCTGAGCCGACTGCTTGTTCCTGATCTTCCGCCGGATCTTCTTCAGCACCCGCTCCTCGTACTGGGGGAAATGGGGTGGGGGGGTCAGGGCTGCTGGGGCTGGGACCCCACCAACTCCATGCCCCCCTCCCCAGGCGTGGTGGCACCCACCTTGGTGAGGGGCAGCTGGGTGGGCAGGGACACCCCCTCCTTCGCCAGCAGCTTCTTCTCGTCCTCCGTCAGCACCAGCTCCTGGAACTGCCCCTGGCTCTGCCGCAGCAGGGACCCGGGCACCTGCTGCTGCTGCGGGGCCACCAGTGGGTGATGGCCCTGGGTGGCAGGGTCACCCCACACCTGACCCCCCGGGACCACAGTGGGGACCACGACGATGAGATTGTGGTCCAGGAAGGGACAGGGAAAGGACCGTGGTGTGGGAAAGGAGGTAAGTGTGAGGATGGGGAGGGATGGGGACAGGAATGAAGAGGCGACCATGGTCCAGGAAGGGGCAGGGATGGAGAGGAAAGGGAAAGAGACCACGATCCAGGGAAGGGGACAAGGACAGGGAGGGATGGGCAAAGGGACAAGGATGAGGATGAGACTGTGCTTCAGGGTGAGAGTGGGATCGTGGTCCAGAAAGGACAGGGATGAGATAGAACAGGGATGGGGTCGCGGTCCAGGAAGGGACAAGGAGGGATGGAGACACAGAGGTGGGGACTTACAGCATCGGAGCTGCCCGAGAGCAGCAGGTCCTTGACGGTGAGGGTGCAGGATGCGGGGGGCGGGGAGACCACGGGCAGGTCCTGGCTCTCCTCCAGGAAGAACCCGGGGTGCCACATGTCTGGGTGAGGGGACAGCAGAGGCTGTCAGCAGTCCTGTGTCCCCCAGTGTCCCCCGGGGCAGGACCCTCACCCCCACCACAGCACCAGAGCTACGGTGACTTGCTGCCACCTACCAGTGGCCCCGGACTCTGTCCCCCCAGATTGTCCCTCTGCTCCTGCCCCAGCATCCCCCCAGAGCACCCCACACTGCTCAGCCCACCTCAGCATCCCCTGCCCTCCCAAACCTCCCTCCTCTTCCAGTCTCTCCCACCAACAGCAGTCTGCCCAGTTCACCCCAGTTCCCAAGCTGTCCCCACTCCCCTCAGCACCTCCCACAGCCCTCCACACCTCCCAGTTCTCCCCAGTCTGCCCAGTTCCCTCTAGTTCTCCTAAGTTCCTCACTATCCCTGAGAGACCCCATCTCCCCTGCCCCCTCTCAGCCCCTCAGTGTCCCCAGCCCTCCCCAGTCCCTCCAGTGCCCCCAGCCTGGTCCTTTGCCCAGTCTCTCCCTCATGGCTCACCCAAGTCGATGGAGACATCGGGCTGTGGGACCCCAGTCCCCCCTGGGACAGGCAGAGCTCGGCAGGTGTTGGCGTAGGGGTACAGGACCTCACTGGGACCCCTGTCAAAGCACCTGGGGGGGCTGTCGAGTTGGTCGGAGGGGGGGTCCTCAGAGACCCCGCTGTCACTGGCAGCTGGGGACCAGCTGGGTGAATCCGACGCTGAGTCCCCGGAGCCCAGGATGGAGCTGAGGAAGTCCTCGCTGTCCTGGGCACGCTGCGGGGACACAGGCGCCCGTCACCATGGGGTGGCCATCACCCTAAGGAGCTGCCCATGCTGTGGGGTGGTCCCAGCTCCCAGGCAAGGGGATGGGGCTCTCCCCCCAGAGCCAGGGACAAGGTGGGGATGGGCCCCCCCCAGTCCCAGGGGACTCACCCTGTCCTCGTGCCAGGTGCCCGGTGGCGTCCCCAGCTCCACGCCACGGAGGATCCCGTCCTGGCGGTCGAAGAGGAGGTCCAGCAGGTCGAGGCTGTCGAGGCTGTCCACGCCAGAGGCCATGGCTGCAAGATGGCGGGGTCAGGTCTGTAACTCAGTCCCCACGATTGTCCCCTGTGTCCCCCCTGCCCCAGAGCCCCAGGGACACCCCAAATTGTGGGGCGGGCACGGGACTGGTGAGAGGGAGCAGGAAGCATGTTTGGGCATGGGCACACGTGTGCAAGACCACAGGGAGGTGTATCTACACGCGCGTGCACGTGTGTGACCGTGTGTTTGACCGTGTGGATGGGTGCGTGTGGCCACGCTGGCACACGCATGTGCGGAGCAGTGTGTCCATGCAACCCCGTGACCATGCAATGTGCACGTGTGTGCCCACACAGACATGGGTGCGTGAACCACGTGCGCACACATGTGCCAGCACCTGTAGAGGAGAACATGCGGGCACATCTGGCAAAGCCCTGCGTGCGGGAGGGACAGCACAGTCACGCAGGGGCTCAGGGGCACGGCGGTGGCCCCCCAGCTCCTTCCAGGAGCTGAAACTCCCAAATCCTCTATTTTTTTCCTCCAAGAGAACTGCAGGGCCAGGGACTCCCCGCAGGCACCCTGCTGCCCCAGCCCCACTGTGCCCACCAAGCTGGGGGGTGGGATGAGTGCCCAGGCCTGAGGTTGGGTCAGCTCCCCCATCCGGCCCTGTCTGTGTGTGCGACCGCTCCGGAAGATCAGGTTAATCATTTTGGGTGACAGCAGAGGGGGAGGAGACTGCTGCCACCGGCCGGCCCCGAGGAGAGGACACTGCCACCCCACGCACTGCTCAAGACCCCAAACTCAGAGAAAACCCACAGACCAACTGAAACTGACCAGTGGCCCAACTGGCCAATCAGCTGACTGACAATCCGACTAACTGACCAGCTGACCAACCGGTTGACCAACCAACCAACTGGTTGACCAGCCAAAGCAACGAACCAATCAAGAAACAGACCAAATGGTCAACACTGTTGGCCAACTGACCGACTGACCGAATAACCAACCCACTGACCAGTCAACTCCCTGTTCGATTGATCAACCAACCCACCACCCAACTACACAACCCACCACCCAACCCACGGCCCCCAACCACCCAAACCATCACTCAACTCCCCTTCCCAACCTATTAAGCACCAATCCAAGTGTCCTTCAAGCCAGGTTTGGGAACGGTTTTCATTACCATGATGTTTGCCTGGCCAACCCAAGCAAGGGGCTTTATCACACCCTGTCCTTCATCCTCAGTCCTTCCAGTGAGCCCTGGTGGCCCCATGGGACCATCAGGTAGAGGGACCCCACTGAGTTTGGCAGCCAGGACGTACCTGTGTGAGATCCCACTCCCACGGATCCGTCCTGTCTTCTCAACCCCTTCAGTGCGCAGGGGAGCAGGGCGGACACCAAGCCCGGCCACCTCCTCCTCCTCTGTACTACCCTGACCCAAGTGGCAAAGTTTAAACTCCAACTGCACAGAAATAACGTCCCCGATTGCAAAATCTCCCGTCCCTGATTGGGGACGGTGGTGAGCGATGGCAGGGCCGCCCCAGGGATGGACCCGCTGCGCTCCGTAACTCATTAGCCAAATGTTTTTGTCTGCCGAGCGGGACAGGAGGGGCCTGGGGCTGGTGAGCGAAGTCCGGGCACCGCTGCTGCCCATGAACTTTCACCCATTTTTAAGGATGATTTCCCTTTTTTCAGATGAGTGTATCAGCATTAATCACATTTTATAGGTGTTGAGAACATCCGGGGAAGACGTTGCCTTGGACTCTGCCATTTATGGCTTCCACAACAACAAACCTCGCTCCCCCCCTGCTCCCTGTGGCCAGGGCTGGCCCTGACGCCGCGGTTCTGCTGTCTGCGGGGCCGCTGCCTGCTGCAGGGGCTGCCCACACCCTCCCTGCCTCAATCCCCCCCCCCAGTGGCTGTCTGGGGGGCGTGAACACGGAATCACAGAATATTCATGGTTGGAAGGGATCTTTGAGATCATCGAGTCCAACCACAAAAAAAAACCAAAACAAAAAAACCCCAAAAAAACACACATACCCACACCACACACCCACAGACAGACAAAACCCAAGAATCTCGGGCACTAGAGCATGCCCTGAAGTGTGATGTCTACACGTTTCTTAAATACCTCCAGGGACGGCGACTCCACCACCTCCCTGGGCAGGCCGTTCCAGTGCCTGACCACTCTCTCAGGAAAGTCATTCTTCCAAATATCTAATCTAAACCTCCCCTGCCGCAATTTCAGACCATTTTCTCTGGTCCTGTCATTGTTCCCTCGGGAGAAGAGGCCAACCCTCACCTCTCTACAACCTGCTTTCAGAAGGGAGCTGTAGAAGGCAATGAGGTCTCCCCTCAGCAGGGGCGACCTACGGTTTGTGGTCATCCCTTCCCACCGCCTCAGGGTGAAATCACCCCGTCACCCTCGGGACGAGCCCCTCCCTGCCGGATCCCCCCCGGCTCCCCGTGACGTAGGGAGGGGACGGGTGCGTAAGGCGGCGGGTGACTGAGGTGTGGCGCGGGGACAAGGCCTCGGCCCGTTATCTGCCACTCGATGCCCTCTGACCGCTCCCCCCGGTTTATGGCCCCGCAGTGGAGACGGGAACCCCTGGAACCGAGCAAAGGGCGCCCGCCCGCCCGGCGCCATGGTAGCCCGGTAGGGCTGCTAATTGCCCACCTTCATTAAGGCCCTCGAGCATCCCCTGGGCCTACTGCCTGGATCAGGTGGGAGGGCAGGGCTGACAGGGGCTGGGGGGGGGCTCCTGCTAATTGCTGGGTCGCTAATTACTGCCAAGGTAATTAGTGCACGCTCCCTCAGCTGCCGCCCGCTGCC
>VXAK01003639.1:0-52204 GCA_013399435.1 Arenaria interpres | reverse complement strand
AACCAGTCTATGATTCTATGAAACAGTTAGGATACTGGCACCAAGAAATGGATAATTCCAAGGTTCCAAGATACTAAAATCTTGACCTCTTCTAATTGTACTCCAGGCCTAGCCCCAGAGTACAGGGGGCAGCAGCCTCTGTTCAGTTAAATGTACATAGGCAGGTTTGTAAATACCAGATTATATTATGGATTTTATAAAAAAAATCTATTTAAGAAATATAAAAATTAATAACAATATAGAAAGCAGAGCAGTATAGTCAAAATACAGAATTGACTCTAAAGAAAAATTATTTCTTCACATTTTACATTTGTCTTTGCAATGCATTTAGGTTTTTTACAGTATTCTAATATTAACCTGACTAACATTTGTTTGCAATGCTTTGCTAAATCCAGGGTTGAACACAGCTTTACCTGCATAAACTTGATTTTTAGAGAAATCCAAATACATTTTATGAAAAGTTAAAAAGATATAATCAACAATGAACCTACTCTTGGTGCATTTGTTAATTCATATGAAATATAAAAATAAAGTAAATTACATTATCTGACACATTATTCATCATCTTTGTCTAGATTCAAAACCTAAATACAGGTGTTAACATATAGATGACTGCTTATGAGCGTCATGGTTTGGGCTGGGCTGGGCACTACATTAAATGACAGATGTTCTCTTTTACTTCTCTCTCCATCAGAGAAAGAATAGCATCTCACTTCAGGGAGATAAGGTATACAAGAGAAGGAGACTTATGAGGTTAAAAAAAACTAACCTAATGCAATATTAATAATAATATAATAAAAAGAGGATATAGTAATATCAAAAAAGAAAAGAATTACATTTATACTATATATACCAGACTGTTTTGAGGTCACAGGATTACAATCATGTCACTGGCAGGCACTGGGGAAGTCCCAAACTCGACTCATTGCCAGATGGGAGCTGGATTCTAGATCTAGATTCAGGAACACACAGATTGGCATGAACAGAGTCCTCCTCGGACACCAGCCATTGAATAAAGGGGGCTGATCCTTTTATCCCTTAACTTATACTGAGCATGAGGCAGACAGGATGTCACTGTTGGTGAATTTTGGGTCACCTGTCGTCTGCTCCTCCCTGCAGGTGTGATCCCCCTACACTTTTCTATTTCCCACCCTCCAACATATAACAAAGTTAGCTGACCTCCGTTTTTATAGCAATAACTACAAGCAAGAGACTCTCTGCATACCGTTCCTTGGTACAAATTATAAACAATCAGCTCTTATCACTGCTAGAAGCCAACAACATCTAAAAAAAAGGCTGTTAGTTTCAGAGAGTTCAGTTAGTTAGAAGAGGCTTAGCTGATGCGGTTTTCTAAAAAGACGCCTCCAGTGCCATATATTGCCTGGCTTGTCACAGGTGGTCTATATGGCTACAAGTTTCTTGTGCTCTCCATCATAACTGCCAGCGTATCTGTGAACATCTATGTCCTGTTGTATCACAGAATAATGCCAGTAGCCTGTATTGGGAAACTGGATCAAGCACTCTGCATCTACATCAGGGTAAATTGAAGAGCTCTCCAGACTCTTCTGACTGCCTTGATTGAATTTTCAATGACTGTAACAGAAGGTTTGATGACTTTTTCGAGCTCAGACACCAAAGACTTGATGTATTCACAGAAGCAGAACCATACTGTGCAGGCTCTGAGGATAACTGTGGCAGCTACTGAAGTGGCAGTTGATGGTAAAAAGGATACTACAATGGCATTAAATGGCATTGGCTACCTATATTGAGACCACTGAATGAAGGCTCAGCATCTGAAGATGTTGCAATTAAAGATCAAGATGATAGAGCAGAGACTGAACAGACTCAATTCCCAAACACTGTAACCATGAACATATTGTAATATTATGAGCTACACAATTTTTCTGTCTCACTGAGGAAATTTCATGGTCCAGAGGAAAAGTTGGGCAAGTGAGTGCAGCAGTGTGGTTCCAGTGATGTGTCACGTGGCCTTGGGGCTGTGTTGTGGGTGCTCCCCTCACAGATTTGCTGTGCGCTGGGGCATTTGCACCGGTGTCAGAGCTGTCTCGACTTGGCTGCAATTGACAAAGGATGTGTCATGCTGTCCTCCTTCCTGGGCACCCTGCCACTGCCCACTACCAAAATGCTGCAAGCCCTGACTAATACAAAAGTTGAACCTGGAACCCCCACTTGATTACTTTTAAAGTATTTCTTGTTCAGGGAAATATACTGATCAGATACATGCTCATGTAGTGTGAACTGAAAGAAAGCTTACTGTTTATAAAAGTCTGTGAGCTTGTGCACAAATACTGTATTGCATATGTATATATGCATATATGAATATGCATATCAACAAAGAGCCTTAATAGAAGCATCTCTGCATCTCAGGACACGTGATATCTGGAATTAAGACCTTAAGATTTCTCTGAATTTATATGATTGTTGTTCAAGTTTCAGTCTAGTTGCAGAGGGAAAATAAGTCCACCTTAAGTTTTATAAATCAGATTGAATCTGAAAGTTAGAGAGGTTAAATATGTTTTTTCCTCTCAACTCTCATGTTTATACATAAAAACTAAAGCAAACATGACAAAAATCAAAAGCAAAGGTTTCTTTTGCTGATGACCTTTTACACCAAGTAATTGCTTTAGACAGGTATATAAAACAAGACAGCTGGAACTTGTTACACAGAATTGTGCATCTACAATATTTTTCAAAGTCTTTGATATTTATGACTTCGTGTAACAGATGACCTAACAGGAACTCCTTTCATTATAATCCATTGTTAGTTTAGAAAGTGGTGCACTACTGTGGTGGCTCAGTTGTAAAGAACAATTCAAAATAATTCATGAATGCCATATTTCTGAAATAATGAATTTTTTTGTCTCTTAAAGCAGACCTCTCAGGGATCTTTGACATAGATTTCAATATTTATAGCACTATATGTTTACTTAGCACCTATCATACTGGGTCATGTGCTAGCTGAACCATCAAGGTCCTACTGCAATATAAAAATGTAATATGAGAAATACCTGTAATTATGTAAAATCCTGTGACATCTAAAGACTCAGAAGAAAGATGGGGCACAACTCAAAATAAGGTCAGGCAGAAATAATAGTTGTTAGAACTGATCTATAACACTTCTTCAGCATTTATTGAGAAGGTCTGTCCTTCAACTGTCAGACTGGCCCACAGAGTCCTCAGCATCTTCTCAAAGACGTGTTTAAATTTGCCATTAAAGAGTGATTCTATTTTAATTTTGAAATGAAGCAGTAAATGCTAAGCAGTGGAGGTACCTTCACCACAGAATACTTTATGAAAAGGTTCACTAAGTTCTTCACTCCTTCAGATCTTCAGAGCAACTGATACGGTCCACATTAGCTACACCGGAAATAATGAATCTGGTTCCTAAACTTTTGAGTGAAATTCTATAGTCTGTATCGTGCAGGTACTCAGGTGATCAAGTGCCCTCTTTCATCTTCAGATTTTCTGGGATTCAGCTATAGTGAATGGTGCATCTGTGGTCAAGATACATGTGATTACTAAAACACACTGCACTAAGGCTACCTTAGATCAGAACATGTTAGTCACTCACAATGCTGAGAAGACAGCCTCATTCTTCTCATAATTTCTATGCTGTTAAAAACTACAACACTCAAAAAATAAGAGTAGAGAGGTTACAGAAGCATTAATCCTATAGGTCAGTAGGACAAGTATCTTCACAACAGGGACACAGCATAGTTATATATAGCAGTCTTTCAATAAGCAACAACAATTAAATATATTTTACCCTTCTTCATGTGGAAGTCTGTCTCGGTTTCTTTCAGTCTCTCCAATTTTCACCCCATTTTCTTTCCCCTTTAATTAAGAAATCTTATACCTGTTAGGGTAATATTAGTGCTTTCTCACACTTTCTCTCTTTTCCCTTTGAGGGGAATTAAAGAATTAAATTTAACTTGTATTTTAGCTTTCTCCTAATCCTGGAAGCTACTGCAATCTATCACTATGACTATTTGTTGGTTTTGCAATGACAATTATGCCTTTATTCAATACTCTGTCTCTTCCAAACATGATTTAAATAAGGCTAGATAAATCTACCCAGCCTGATCTGTAGGCTAGTGGCAGGAATAGTCAAAACATAAAGGTATCCATATATATTTGGGTAAGAGGGGTAGTGGAGGAATGTAGATGAAGAAGGAAGAACAAAATGAGGTTCTTTGACCTAAGTGTGGGTCATGAGTGCAATATATATACCTTTCAAAGGGGGAAAGGATAAACTGTTTATGATTCTCAGGGGTGCCACCATCTGAATTGTGGGACCATCCGTTGGGCAGCCATATGAATCATAGTGTTCATCTGAAACCTTGTACTGTGATGCTCAGGGGTTTTTGTTCTGCTTCCTCTTACCTACTGTGTTAGTGGTTCCTACTCCTTAGTACACTTAGGTTTAAATTAGTTTCGCCCTGAAACTGTTTTCTCTTTTTATCCTGACCATTGTGTGCTATTTCTCCCCTAACAACAGAGGAATGATTAACCCACCTGAAGGAAGCGACTGAAGGAGTCATGCGTGTTTCCTGCTATTCATTCCAGAGGGACTTGTGCCTTCTGACACTTTGGGAGTGAGTTGGTGGAAAAACAGAAGCTTCGGTTGGTCAAAACTATCTTGAGCTACTTTTACTCCTTGGAGTTTTCTGTGATAAATTATAGCTAGAGTCTATCTTAGCCTTCAAGGGTCAAAATAATTGGAATGAGGCACTTTCTGCCTCAGGACAGAGTTTTGTGAGGTATTGTACCTTGCAACACGTTAGCAGTACATTAGAAAGAGAAGGAGATGACCACTAACATTATTTACCTAGAAGAATTATTTTTCTTACTCCGAAAAAAGTGCTTGGAAAAGCCATATTCCTATGATGACAAAAATTCAATAAAAACAAAAAACTAAACAGGGGTACTCCCACAATTTATTACCAATTTCATTATTTTTTTGTTAGTGAGAAGGTTCACAGTCCAAATTCAAAAGGAAGACAAGCAGAACTCAGCAAATAAAAAGTGGCACAAGCTAGTATAGTGAAAAATGATTAGGGACTGCTTTCTCAGTAAAAAATTTACTTTGACTGTAATTTATTCATGAAAAGACCCAGCAGTCAACTTTGGTCATTTCTGTTTATATTCTGGTTGTGAGATGTTTCTCCCATTTGATTATCTGCTCATTCGAGCAACATACCTAAACATGCCTTGGAGATATTTTCTGTTAAAACCCTTGGCTATTGACAAAGTGAGATATTTCATCCTTCTTCTCTGAAAATATATTTTATAAAATAATCTAGAAATGAAAGAATATTGACAATAAGCTCAATCTATCTGTAATGCAGTAATTCTACAGAGTTTTGTATTTTTTCTCTCAGGTGTGATCTGCTGATGTTTTCTTCCTTTAACGTATTCGTCTCTTTTAGCCAGTCCCTCTTACAGTAATCCAAGAGGGTTTCATCCAAGAAAAGACAGGGATCTGTGTTATTATTGGATGAATAATAACAGATAAAGGACTTAACCTGAAGGATTCACTTTGGTCTCTTGCCCTGCTAGACTAGCACACAGTCACAAAAGCAATTCTAAAGGGGAAACGGAGAAAGGAAGAAACAAAAGCAATAACTGCAGAGAAGGTGGGGATACATCCTTTTTTCAGACTCTAGGACTATAGGATAGTCCTATAATGTGGCCAGTCAGGCAGAATATGTGAGTACATCCTCAGGAAAATGTCCCAAAACCTGAAGTTTAGGGAGTATTCAGTAAGTACAGCTTCTTCTCTCCCTGCTCTTTATCACACAAGGAAAACGCACAACTTCGTGTTAAGAAACTGTTTTGCTATGCAAAGAAATAGTGGAGAGGGTCAGATCTAGAGGCTAATTATTAGGCTTTACAGAAGGGATTCCTAATCTTTTCTGCTCTTACGAGATCAGTATTACAGTTTTCTATGCATATCTGGGCATAGTTCAAAGACAATAATCTCTTCTCGATTTCTACTTATAAGTTTCAGATTTACATAAGGGTCATGATGTCTGGCTTGGAAACTGGTATCGTTCCTTCTCCCATCGTATCACTTCTCCTAGCTGCAGGTCAGGTAACTAGTGCCCAGTCCAATGCAAAAGGAAACAGGAAGATTCCCGCATCTTTAGGACATAATCTCCCTTGTTGTATTTTCCATTTGAACTTTCAGTGCCTCATGGTTCTGAATCAAGTCTCCATAAAAAATTGAAATCCTGTTCACATTTCTTGCAGCATTGTTTTTGAATGGACTCTACCTGTACAAACATTCAGAAATAAAAAATTGATTATGATGGCCTTAGACAGGAGACAACATGGATCTGAAGACTTAACTAAAATGTAAGGGACACAGCTTTTGTCTATGCTACATGTTCCATCCCTCAGATAATTTTTCATTTTTGGTAGATCTAAAAAAAGAGTAGACTAAAAAAACCCAAAAACTTACTGTGTAGAAATAACATAGACCAAATTACACGTGAATGTGCAGAAATACCATTTTTAGACATTTGGGAATGACATCATGTAGTTCATTATTTGGCCAGGCAGTATAACCAAAAAAATGTTTTGTTTTAGTTGGATGTATATAAAATAACAGACAAATAATAACTCTTACAGGTAGGAACTTAGTATCTTGCTATTTAATGTATGGAACAGCAAGACACCAAAATATCATGGATGATTAATAGGACATATTTTTGTATGAAAATGTTTTTGTTGCTACTGAAGCAGTTCCCTTGGGTAATTCAGTGTATATACACACATATTTAACTCTTGATCCAATGTTCTCTGACTATAAGAAGTTAGCATACAATAAAGAGAAGACAAAGCTGTTTCAGTTAATTGATCATTTATGCAAGTACCAGAAAAAAATGCCAATAGTAAAAGTAGTTAAGTACAGGTAATAGTCTCAACTATTATTACTAAAATATAACTAAGTTTTTAATTTATATTTTATTATTATTATTTCACCACTGAAGCAGGTTTTCTGTCAAATGAATCTGTAAGCTAGTGATTTTAATGAAGATCACCCAGTTACTGCTTAAGATTTTGCATATACCATGGATTAACATAAGAAACACTAAAAATAAACAGGTCAATTGTAGGTAGCTTAAAATTTTGAAGTAACTCAAACAAAAATGTTAATTTGTTTTTGGTTTTGCAATCGGAGTTTCCTTAATACCTCTAAGTGTTTGGCATACAAGGAGTTTACATTCTGCTATTCCAGTTTGTTTTTTCACCATTCTTTATTCTATGTGCAGCAGCACCACTTGCTGTCTAGAGTATTAAATAGCTTCAGAAAAGGTGGGGGTTTTTCCCCTGTTTTATCATCCTCTAAGCTTATATTCAAGTGTGATGAGACATCCTAGTCAAAGAAAAACTGAATCAAACCTATTGAGTTCCTTTTAAACAATACATTTTACAGTACTTGTAATGGCAAAAGATTAAAAAAAAAGAAAGAAAAAAAAAGAAAAAGCAGACTCTGGATTTCAGATAACTATATATTTTCAAACAGGTTACACTAAACATGTATGGGAGTTTGAAATAATTTTGGGGGTTAAAAAGTCATGTTGCAGGGTAGCACTATCCAGCAAAAAGTGTAACCTTGAAGTTCCTTAGCCATAAATAGTCTTTATTCCCACAAAATAAACTCCAACGGTAACATTCTTAGTTTTTTACAAGAAAACCACCCATTTATCCAGAAATGTTGGAATCATACATATATATATATACCAATTTATCAGTTTTACCAATACTGAGTCAAAGAATTTGTAAATGGCTAAAGCACAACTCTAAGTGTATCTTACAAAAAGGCTCTCATTTCTACAGGTAGAAAATTTAACTTTCTGCATTCCACTCCACATTTTAGTCCAGCAACTAATCACAATCAATGATACTCCTGCCCTGGACAATGGATTTTTTAATTTTTTTTATTTTGATATGAAAATAAAAGCTTTGAAATTTAGGGGAATAAATCATTTTGGGGGGAGATTTTTCAGTGTGTTTTGGTTTTGGGGGAGGAAAATGAGAAAAAAATCATTGAGTAATTTCTAACTATGGGTGCATTAACATTATGTCATATCATAGGATTTGATTTGTACATAAACTGTTGCTTAAGAATCCAACATCTGCTCTATAAGTATCTGGGGGAGTTTTATTCTGAGCAAGCTCTAGGCTGGATGTGTGGACTGAAAGCCCGTCAACATCTGGCACACTTGCTGCACTCCCAGCACACATTTTCCCCTTACATCCACACACAGGCCTGTCCATGCACTCTGAGACAGCCCTGTGGTGTGAACCAAAGCACAGTGACAGGGTAGACTCAAGAGATGTATTTTAAAACCACTCTCCTAATGCAAACTAAACATTAATGCAGATGCAGTGTCCACAGCTTTTCTTGGCCCAATTGTTCAACTGTTTTTAAAGGTGCACAGCAAAACTAAGTACTGTATTTCAGAGTCATTATTTTTAGGGGATTATTTTCTTTTCAAATATATCGTATGTTCAGCTAAAAGGTTACTTTACCCCTCAAAAAAAAAAAAAATAGCTTTATCTTATGAAACAGCAATACTAATCACACAAACCTAAACTAATATCCCACAGCTGCATTTACTATTCCACTGCTACTGTTTACATGTTTACTGGTACAATTAGTACTTTTTGCAACTACTTTGCTCTGAGACATTGTTTTAATTTCAGTCAGCTATGCTTTTTCAATCATTCCACAGGTATCATTTTTTTACCTTCCTCCCAGTCCAATTTATCAACAGTGATTTATCTTTATTACCAAGTCTTCGATGAAAATGTTGAACAGACCCATACCCAATATGGATTTCTGTGAAACACCATATAAAAGAAAACTCAGTAATAACTCACCTGTCCATTAGGCAACTCATGATGTACTTGTGTGATTCAATCCTTTCAATAGAACATCATATGCTATTAAGTCAAATACTTTATGTAATTTCAGCTCTGTTTACCAAATCCATAATCTTATCAAGACTGACAGTGAAATCAGATTTGCTTGACAAGATTTATATTCCAGTAAATCATGTTGACTACCAATAATTATATTCTCACCATTTAATTCATTATGGTTTAAATTTTGTATCAGTTTATCTCCAGTATTGTCCAGGACTTATTTGAGACCTTTCCAGACAATTCCCAGTGCTCTTGGATGGAACTGGTCCAGACTTGCTGGTTTGAATTTGTATATAAGCTGTGGCTTATATAGACTCAAAGTTTGATAGGTAAAGAGAACAAAGTCAATTTTTTGCAAAAGAAATTTAGCAGTGGAATGAGCTGCTGACTGGTCTTTCCAGAGCTTTCTTCTACCATTATCCACTAGCTGCTCTGTAGCACAGTCTGCAATCAGATTTCAGGACTACTGTAATTCAAAAACCAATTAGAGAATTTGGTCATTTGGGGCATTTCAACATACAGTCATTTTCAACTCTCCACAAATGGCTGCTGTTGTAAATTCCATTTTTATTGGCGATCAAGCTGGGGAAGACACAGGTCACAACCAATATTTCTTAGTACATCTTTCATTTATTAAGCCGCTGTTATAGAAAAATCATATAATAGAATCACAGAATAGTTTAGGTTGGAAGGGGCCTATAGAGGTCATCTAGACCAACACCTCCTGCAATGAGCAGGGACATCTTCAACTAGATCAGTTTGTTCAGAGCCCCATCCAACCTGACCTAGAATGTTTCTAGGAACGGTGCATCTACCACCTCTCTGGGCAATCTCTTCCAGTGTTTCACCACCCTCATTCTCATTGTACAAAATTTCTTCTTTATATCTAGTTTAAGTCTTCCCACTTATAGTTTATAAAACATAATCACTAATATGGGAGTCTAATTAATTAAGCTTAAAAAAAAATAATATGAATAAAATTCCCTTTGATATCCGTTCTATATAAACTTCCAGAACCAGCTGTAACACTGCCAAAGCCTTACCACAGACCTACTTGGACTTCTACAGAAAATCCTCTGAACAGTAACTTTGCATAAGGTTTATGGAGGCTGGAGTAAGTAAGATACTGAAGCAAAGTACCACCTCATAACACCTATTGACTTTTAAAGAGTATATAAGGATCTGTCAAAACCCTAGTTCATTGCTGTCAATCAAGAATAACCCAAGACAAATCTCTTTAATGTGCATAAGCAATCCTGGCCAGCCCACTTGGACATGCACAGCTTGATGCTCATGAGTATGTGGGTATGAAAAAGTGAATGAACAAAATCCATGTCAGAATGAGCGTGATTAGGTGAAACCAACTCACTTAAAGGTTTTGCAAATAAATATTGTCTTCCCCTACTCTAGGATCTCAGACTGAGTTTTGCTACATTAATTTCTTATATTATTCCTGTTAAATTGAAACTGCTGTTTCAATATAAATGCTTTTTTAACTGCTGATATGAAAAGCTTTGATTCAAAACCAGGATAGGGTAATCCAAAATGTAGATGATTTCATTGTCTTGCCTGTCATGCATTGTTCATGTGGAAGTTAGGGAGATCAGACAAGTAAACAGGATAATTGTTACTCAGACACACACTTGACAGTGAGAGGACCAAGAAGACCAAGTACCAAATATCTCCTCTGCTGCCAAAGAGGAGGGCACCTGAACGGTGAGCAAGTCAGTGCTCAGTGCTCATCATGTGATATGTAAATCTGCTTACATCTTGATATTTTGCTGTGTTTCTACATGATGTAATCTCATTAGTTAATTTTTTTTTGTGTCCTTGCCTGTGTTTTCTATTATTAGCTTGATCCTGTAAAACACCACTTGTTTTAAAACTCTGCACAGAGACTTTTCTCATAGAGCTCACCAATTTTTGCCTTGTGTCTAGAAACCCTAGTTACCTTGCCAGGTCCTAGGCATGCATTGAAATGTCTTTATTAATGCCTTGCAGTCATGACATGTACCAATTATACATCTCAGACACTATACTGAACATTTTATGGTTTCAATATTCTCACTTTACATTATGTTTCATGTGGATGATGTGAGAGCACGTATATCCTGGTGTGATACACCTAGGTTAAACTCTGTTTCAGTTATCCCAGCCTACCATAATCCAGTTGCAAGCAGTTAGTTACATGTCCTTTTCCGGCCTTTTCCAGAGCGTATCTGACATTAACTTTCTAACATAATCAGATCACAGCTGAGGAGGTTAGACTTCTTGCTTTCCCTGTGTGCAAAACTAATACACCCGTTTGAGAAAGAACTTTTACCTTCAGTATGCCATTTGACTTCAATGAGGAAGGAAAGAGTAGTGTACTTCCAATTATAGTACTTAGATGTCTACTGCTGCCATTAAATGGAGTTTAACCATAATGTGGGTAATATTTAGCATCCAGGTGTCATTTCTCGTCTCTGTGCATTGTGCAATAAATTCATGAGTACTTAGGATATTTCTGCTAGATAGCTACATTATCCCCACTGAACTGATGAGGAGATTATGTCAGTGAGGCCAATTCAAAAGAATTGACTCTGGGCACAGAATAAGCCCATAACAGAATGACAAAAAATATCGATCCTGATGGAAGATCTTTCAGCCTCTAGTATAAAGACAAAATCCCTGCATGACAAAGAGGCTCCCAGTTGAACTAAATTCTTCACAGAAGCTCATTTTCTTTATATCTTTCTATATTTCATGGGGTTTTATCTTCAGTTTTTCCGCTTCATCTTGTAAGTCTTTACCTCTGTAAAACCATTGTTGCTCTTCTTAAACATGGGAACATGGACACATAATTGTCAGAAAGTTAGGAAATGAAACTGTCAAACCTAGGCTTTGCACAACCTGTAATTGAGAAAATTAATTATTGCTGAGTGAACTCCTTTGAGCTACATGGAAATGTACACATTTCTAAGTTACTACCAAATGGGCCAAAGCCCAGGACTGTAACATTATGGTTATAATGTGTGTATGGACTTAAAAACCTTCACAAGCACATGAGTAGCAGCATAGTTATCAGAAGTGTTCATATGGTCTAACATAGTCAGACTCAGCGCGTGTATTCCTCTGCATGTGCATAGATAGGAGCTGGTGTTAGTTGTGAAAAATTAGTCTTAAAATGAGCTAGCAAAATATTATCATTTATGCTTTAGAGGGAAAACATCCCTGAATACATACATAAATTTTCAGGCACTTAGTTTTTTTGGCACTTTTGCATAGGTAGGTGAACACTGTATGAGTAGCATTTATTAATTTCTGCACAGTTTATTTACTCACACTTGCAACCTGGCTGCTTTTCAAATTTTAATTTAAATACTAAAGTTTGATATAGCTAAAATATATTAAGTCTCTGGGGAAAAAGGTAAAAAAGACCGTCAGGGTTGTATAGCAGCCTCAGAAGTTTTGGTCTTTTATCTATATTAAAAAAGAAAACCCATGCAAGGTTAACACTGAAAATTTCATTTAAACCTCTACATTCAGAAAGTTCATGTTTAAGACTGATTAGCTTGGAATTGTAGCTAATTTATCTTGATGCTTCTGAAGTTTCCTATTTCTCTGGTTTCTAAGCACACCAAGTGCTACATTGTGCTAGTTCAGAATGATTCACTATGTCTAGCTGAGGGAAAATAAACATTTTTTAACAATTTTTTTGCACATTTAAAATAATCTTTTACTATTGTCATGTCAAAATGGTCATTTCTGCAAATAGTTACATCTGACAAAGTTTCTCAAGAACAAGATGCAGCATAGCTCATCAGCTGAGCGTTATACCTAAACTGGTGAACCCAGCTTAGCATGCCAAACAGCAGAAAATAGTTTCTCATCCAGCACACTGTGTCTATATGTCAGCAGTAGTGCTGGATGAGTGCACACTGGAGCTTATGAACACAATGTGTTCATTTCTTGTTGAAATCTCACTCTGCAGGACCTTAGGTCAGCCCTGAATTTTGGAGGAATTACTCTCAAGTGTGCTGGCTGTTACATATTTGCCCCTTTGGGCCTCACCAGCTCAAGCCTCTCTAATTCATGTATTACCCTCAGTTCATGTGCTTCTCACACACAGACCCCAGCATGTTCCTTTTGAAAGGCTATAGCAACTTCTGTCTTTCAACATCACAAGGATGACAACACCAGTTCAGAAAAAAATCTATACAGCGCAATACCCAATAGTCCATCCATTCATGCCAAAATAAGATCAGAATTATGTAAATGCCATTTTTGCCTTTATATTACACAATGTAAAGAAAACATTTAGAAGTGTGCATTTAGTTTCAAGGATCTTTTAGTTCTGCACTGCAGAACAATTCTCAATTAAGGCTGAAGAATTTAGTTGTTTTTATATGTAAATGGTTCTTGGGAGCCACAGTACTTTAAAGTATTATCATTCTATCATGTATCATAAAATAAGAAAATTATACTAATATAATAAGAAGAATGAGACTTGTGCTTACTGAATGTCTCAGTATTATCTCTCAGGTATCTCAGCAGCTAAAAAAATTATTTATTGTAGTGCACGTTACCTACCCTGTCATTAAGATTATCTCTTCATTGACTTGCCTACTGAAAGTGCAAAGACAAAAATAAAAAGGAAAAGTCAGAGGAAATAATGTTTTGAATTTCATTTACAGAAATGTTTTGTATGGGTATTAAATGTCTATATTTGTAGATTGTGGCCCTTTCTTTTTTTAGTGTTTCAACTGTTTGTTCATGGTGGATTTGTTTTTTAGTCTATTACACAGAACAAAAAAAAGAATACTTCATATCCAGTCAGTGGTGCGGAAGCTCTTTGATTATATGTATATGTTTTGTTGTTTATCTTCTGCTTGCCAACATACAAATTCATTTATGCAGAATGCTTATATAGAATTTATATATAGCCCTATGCTAACAAATTTATTTCAGCTAGCTGAGCCATGTCTATAGAGTTTTGAATATAATAGTTTAATAGAAAAGTAGTTGGTTGATCTTGAAATGAGCTCTCCTGTGTAATATGACAATCATTAAAAAGCTCCCAGGTGAAAATCTGGAATTCAGAAACAATTTATCTAGTTGAAATTGACAGATTAACAATGACCAAATTCTTCCAAAATGCCCATGCACAAATTAAAATTTAGCTTTTGCATTAATAAATTAATCTGAATAATGCTTTCACTTTAAAATAATACTGCTATATTTTAGGTGTTCGAGATTTTCATTTTCAGTTGAAGTGTTATAAATCAAACAGAACCATGCTCTGTTCAAGGAAAGATCGAACAGTTTACCATGAGGGAGCTCAATATCCTGTAGTAATCTCTCAGAAAGAGGCACTTAAACCCCTTTTAAAGGTCACAGAAGTCAATAGACTCTTAAAAAAGTCAATGAACTTTGGATCAAGGCATACAAATAAAATTTTGATCAGCCTAGTCACTACAACTCTTCCCATTGATTAAGAATTCTCCTTGATATTCTGGCATCTGAACTGTGACCAAGTTTAAGTTTTCCATTGTGTCTGTAGCATATGAAATAAGTCATAACTGAAACATTGTCAGGCTATAGTGTTCAAATGAAAATCTGAAAGATTATTCTGTATTCTGAATGGTGTTAGATACCTGCATTCTGCATCAGGCTTACTGTATTGCATAAAGTCTCAGGTGTAGAAAACGTTACATTTTTAGCTTTATACAGAATAATGTGAGTTATTCTGGTAAAATTGTTTTTATAGAAATCTGGAGTCCTATTAGTTCTCAAACTATGCTGCACAGAAGTTATATTAAGCAGGAATCTCCTGTCCTCAAGTTTCTTGTCTTCATAAAAAGAGCTTGACTCTTGGCAGGGGAGTTAAATTCTGTTACTGTAAATATATGGAGAATTACAAAAATTTACAAAGTCTTGATAAATCAAATTTCCTGTGCTTAGTAAAGGTTTTCTTAAGCTCCTTCATACATTTGAAAGAGTTCATTCATACTATGAGGGTTTCCACTTTTTGTTTAAGTACGGCTTTTTGTGCTGCGGTCTTAAAGATCTGGAATCCAGCAGCAGACAAAGCAACTACAAGTTATCTTCCTACCATGTTAATACATCAGCATTCACATCATTCTGTCATCAGGATATGAGGAAGAAGACGCTATTGATTTGAATAACAAGATAACAAGACGCAGGTCAGAAACCAAATAAACCAATTGAAAATTGGAGAAAGTACTCAGCATAAAAATACAAAGAGGTTGCTGAAATGCTGAGAGCAGTTGGATGAAGAACATATAGCTCTATGGAGGTAAGTCAATCACAAGTTTCTTGAAGAAAGAGCATGTGTACCAGGAGGAGATTAAGACAGACTGAATAAAAACACCGGGAATTCAGGCAGATAAATTTTGAAACAGGACAGAGTTTGAGATGATGAAGAACAAAGAGAAAAGATGAAGCAGAACTGGCAATAAGTGAGGACAGGATTTAATAAAAGACGTGGAAATTTAAAGAACAATGGAGAGAGTAAAGAAGAATCTAGAAATTAGTCTAAGTCTAGGAGGCAGTGAGAAAAAAGGATATTTGAAGGTAAGGCCAGGTGAAATACCAGGAGACAGTAAAGAGATTTAAGTTGGAAGAGAACTGAGACTATGGGAATCACAGTAGAGACAGAGATAGATTAGGAATGATGTGGCAGTTATAGGAAACTAGTACAGGAAGGGTAAAGAGCCAAGGGCTGAGATTAAAAAAAAACATGAGAAATGGAAAGCAAAATTGATCATATGATGATAACGAGGTTGGAAGTAGTAATGGAGAAGATACTGAAGTTGCACCCCCATAGACTGGAAGAAACAGAAGGAGTCATCTGTGGGGCAAANAGACTTGCTCCCACTTTGAAATAGCATCTGAATTCCGGTCAAGGTACCCTAAAGCATGTTAAATGGAACCTATCATGAATATTTGACATGTAGCCTATCTCAGTTTGGACACACAGTTCTACCAAGGCAAAAAGTTACTGTGCAAACAAAGGTAATCAGAAATAATTAGTGGTTTGAATACAGAACATGCTGCATATTGTTTTGTCATTTTATGTAGTAAAAACTCATTCTGTGAAACAATTAAGTATACTCATTCTGGCCTTAATCAAAGGGCCAAGGAACTAATTTTATACAGATTTCAATGAGAATCAGCAACCAAGACTTGAGAAAACACATGGAATGATATGAAAGAAACAGGAATGTGAACAACTGTTTACTAGTGACCACTACCTTTCCAGGCCCTGCATGATTCAGATTCTGTGTAAATGTGACTGTGCAAATAAGACGGGGATGCAAGAAAGAGAGATGAATGCAGACTGCACAGACAAGTTACTTTCTGGCATTTGTTATTTCAGAGTTTCCTCTGCTTTTTGATTTTCTGAAAAATAATGGGGGTTGATTCCTTCCATGATTGTTTTATATCACTGCATATACAAAATATTTCCTTTGACCACTGCAACAAGAAAAGTAACAGGAATTTTTCTCAAGCCAACACAGGATGGGGGAGCAATATTGTGTGAAATTCACCTTATCTTGCTGATTACTTGTGTAACAAAGAAATACATTACACCCAAGTGCTACCCAAGAACAAAGATGTCACTCCAATATATTGAGCTTGGGTTAGTCCTTTCTTACCACATCACAAGAAGAAACCTATTTATTTAGTCTTATTGTCAATTGATAAAACATGTTTCCAGGCCTTAAGAATTATTGAGAAGAACAAAACAACAAAATAAACCAAAACAACAAAAAAACCCACAAGAACATAGAGGTTTCAAGAAGGAGCTCTCTGCCAAAAAGAAAAAAGAAACAAGGAACAGTGAGTATGTACTTCATCTAAGCAGACACTGCAAGACTGTCAGGCAGAGAGAGATGTGCATGGACTGCTAAAATAAACAGTCTCAAGACAGAGAACTGCTGTAGTTATATCCCATCAAATGTACCTTCATAACAGTGCCAGCTTAACTAAATAAACAAATTACTCTGCGGTCAAAGGGTTCCCTCTCATCTGAAAAAAATGTGCAGTTATCTCTGAAATTAAACATTTCAAAATTTTATGAATTTATTTTTTTGTTTCAATATGCCTTGATCAGTAGCTGACTGACAGCCGTTTTTGTAATTTTGGCAAAGCTAATGTGAGGAACATGCCTATAGTTCTTGAGTGGTAATAATACTAAGTGCACCCAGGTTTACAGCTTTATTCTTGAGGCTCAGGAGTTCAAAAAGCTAAGTAAATATGAAGCAGATTTCATTTAAATGAAGAATTTCTCATCCTTTTTATTCAAGGCATGTTGACTTTGGTTGAACTTATATCCAGCGGCACAAGATTCTAGGAAACAAAGTGTGTCATCAGTTTCATACTGCTTGTTGGCATCATGATTAAATGCAACTCATTTTGCAGAAGCTAGATTTCAAAGCAGGTCAAATATTCCTCTCAAGAAAGGACACAGCTCACTTGGTAAGTGGGTTATAAGCAAATAGTATTTGCTCTAATACAGGCAAAAAGGCTGTATATCTTCAGTCAAAGATGAGAGCATGCTAAGAACTTGCAGGAGATCATCTGGGGAGCAGTGACTCTGTACAGGGCTTTGGGTGGCATGATGGATAACTCTGCACACATAAGCACAAGAGAGATTTCTAGGAAAAAATTGAGGTTACTTACTGATGACTTTGTGTTGGTGTCCCAACGAGTGGAAAGTCTAATCCCTTGACTCATTTCAACACTTTTATGAGAATTGTAACCACACGGGGAGAATCTAAAAAGAGAGAAAAGACTACTTTGAATGTTGGAGTTTACATTTCATGGAGACAAATCTCTGTAGTTTTCCCATTTAATAAAGTTTGAAGTATTTCTTTTCTTAGCTTGTTTGTTGTTAGAGTCATCTCTCTAAACATTCACAGGCAGACTTATCAAAGGTAAAATGTGTTTTGAAAAAGTCAAATTATGAACTATCAGTATAGCTCATTTTTCTACTAAAAATAATCAAAAATATATAATACAGACAAGTGTCAGCATCACTACAACAGTGATCAGATCACCTGTTGGAAACAAAGTGTGCAGCAAGTAGGAGTCAACATCACCTTGGGAAAAGATTATAAAAAGCTATTCTTTAATACCCTTTTAGCTTAGAAGACTGAATTTCATATTAACTCATTGAATGGTTATGATGCCAATTGCTTACACAATACTATATTATAATTTTATTAACACTTTCATAGTCAGGCTAAAGTCTAATGCCAACATTTTATGCTTATGCTTATGATTTAACCCTGTCCAGTGAAAATAAATACTGTTTTGTACCACATTTCAGGCTTTCCAGGATTTCTTGTCTTATTCCAGCTAATGGACTGCTTTAAGACTAATGTACTTTTAATTTTTTCTTTCTTTCCAATAGAGCTAAGCTTTTTCTAGGCTAGAATATTTCTATTTTAAGCTGGTTCTTTTCTTTTTGTTAGGTTTTTAGAAAACTAGTTGAAAACTGGAACGGTCATAAGAGAGAGCTCAGCCTTTAAAAATTAAGAAAATTTACTAACCAGCAATCACTGTTTCCATTACATATTATTCTTCCTATTGAAGTAATGAGCTTTTTTTTTGTGGGGCACATTACAAGTGATGACGGCAGATTCTTCAGTTTTCTCTTGCCCTTGTCTTTCTGCAGACCACAGGTAGGCACTGTCACTTCAAATGCAAATTAGGCTGTTCCAGGAGATATTGTTTTAGTCATCCAGAAAATTATGTTTACATGTTCAAGTGCCTCTTTGAAAAGGTTATCATAACATTTCAAACTGTTTTTGTAATTGGCCCTGTAATTCCTTCAATCACAGACAGTACTACAGATAGTCTTCTTCCAGAAGTACATGATTAATGTCTCCAAGTCCCTCATATGCATTCAGTTCTTGGACCTTCTAATTTGTATCTTTCAGGAAAAGCTTCCCTTCTGCTTATGATCCAAACTGAAAAGATTGCATAGAAGAGGAATCAAGGATCAGCTTGTAGGCAAGAAACAGCAGAAGAAATTATAGTGAAAGCTGACCACAGAACAAGATCAGAGTGGCTTAGGTAACAATAAAACCTGTAAATAGTGTATGAGTTAACCCTGGGCCATCCAGAAACATGGTGATAAATTAAATTCATCCACTCGTAGTACAGCTATTAACTCAGGGTTTTGTTCGCAATTACACAGTAAGAGATGAGCTCTCCCCTGGATACGTCTTCTGGCGCTGAACTTGGACTGAGTTTCCCAGCTGCTGCAGCAAAAGATCTTCCCATCCTTCCAACTCACCAGCCGAACCTTGAGGACAGTTAGCCCTAAAAGGCCAGGCACTTATTAATGGGGCTGGGCACTTTGGGCCCCTTACCACAAAAAAGACATTGAGGTGTTGAAGCACCAGAGAAGGGCAAGAAAGCTGGTGAAGGGTCTGGAGAATAAGTCTTATGAGGAAAGGCTGGGGGAGCTGGGGTTATTCAGCCTAGAGAAAAGGAGGCTGAGGGGAGATCTTATCATTCTCTACAACTACCTGAAAGGAGGTTGTAGAGAGGTGGGGCTAAGTCTCTTCTCCCAAGTCAGAGGCAATAAAGACAAGAGGAAAGAGCCTCAAATTGCACCAGGGGAGGTTCAGATTGGATATTAGGAAAAATTTTTACACTGAAAGGGTTATTAAGCATTGGAATGGGCTGCCCAGGGAAGTGGTTGAGGCACCATCCCTGGAGGTATTTAAAAGACAGGTTGACATAGTGCTTAGTGACATGGTTTAATGATCATTTTTTATCAGAGTTAGGTTGATGGTTGGACTAGATGATCTTAGAGGTCCCTTCCAACCTAGACAATTCTATGATTCTATGATTCTAATATTTCTTAAAATCTTGAAAATTAAGAGAATTTTACTCTTCAAACTATTACCTCTATTATGTTTACAAGGTCTGTAATTTTCTCAGACAGTTACATCATTCTGAATAATTCCTAGCCTTCTATGACTAATATTTTCAACAAAGTTATTTTAAAATTAATTCTCTGGAATATTTTGGTTTCTCTGGATTGAAGATTTGGTCTTCTTTTGTTCTCAGCTCATATCTTGGGGTTAACATGGGTCTCTTACAGTAAATGACATTTACATGCCATAAATTTAATTAAAGAATGCGCTGTCAGAATAGTGTTATACATTAAAAACTTCTTTGTTTTTCCTTCTTATAGTAATCATTGCAGTAATTCTAAATTTTAGTCTGTTTCTGCAAAAACTGCTATGAAGACAAAATCAGCTCTCTAAAAACCACTGAGAAGGAAGAGGCAAAAAATTAACCTTTCTTTCCAGTTCCATCTTTGCGTGAATACACCAGAGATGGGTCTGCATCAGTTCTGAAAAATTTCCTTGCTTGCACAATTTCAGCTGACTTGAATGGTAAAATTTATCTATTGCTTTCTTCTCTCCAGTAACTTTAATTTGCAAAAGAGTTGACCTTGCCTGTAGTTTGGTTACAGCCCATTGCATTTGTGACACAGCCTATGTTCAGGATTTGCATAGGCTAATTGCATTCCCAGATCTCCACCCTCCCAGGTATTGTCTCTCTGAAATTTGTCAAAACAAGCTTTTGCTCTAGTTTTGGATTTCTTTAATTTAGTAGCTACTTACAAATGTACCTGATTCAGAAATTTACATAATGTTTGCATAATGATTTGCCCCTGTATCTGAGAACAAGAATATTCATCATCAGGTCTTCTGGCGTGTGTATACTTCAGCCTATCACTACCTCAAAGGGAGTTTCTGTTAGTAGCTAGGGAGGTTTGAAGAACTGTTGGAACTAAGGGAATTTTCAAATCCCAATTATTCCTTTGCCATCTGGCAACTTCCTCAGTATTGTTTCAATAATCTGTTTCATTTGTTCTACTATGCCTTGTGGCTTAGTTCATAAGAAATGTATTTTTTTCCTATTGAACTCTTACCATCCTTTAATATTCTCAGAACAGCTGTCAGATTCAATCTTAACCAGGACTATCTAAAGAGAAAAAGCCTTTTTCACCACAACTGCAGCTGTGGCTTGCTCATCAGTCCGCTGCAAAAGAAATTCTTCTACTTTATTTCAGAGTACTGAGAGAGGAGACCTACAATTATAAGTCAAAATTAATTTTCTTTAGGTTTTTCTACCAATGGGCCCACAAAATAAATTTGAAAGCATTCTGTCATTCTTCATATCTCTGAGAACCTGAGGGGACTTTTTCTTCAAACTTGATCATTTGTTTGGAGAACCATTCAGGCATACCTTTGCACATATACTTTTCAAGCCAGAAGCCGAAGACAGAAAGTTTTTGAAAAGTCTTTTCCTAGATAGATTCATAGATTCATAGATTCATAGCTTGGTCCAGGCCGGAAGGGACCTCCAAAGGTCATCTAGTCCGACCTCCCCACAGTCAGCAGGGACACCTCCAACTAGACCAGGTTGCCCAGGGCCTCGTCGAGCTTCACCTTGAATATCTCAAGGGAAGGGGCCTCAACCACCTCCCTGGGCAACCTGTTCCAGTGCTCCACCACCCTCATGGTAAAGAATTTTTTCCTAATATCCAATCTAAATCTCCCCTTCTCCAACTTAAAACCATTGCCCCTTGTCCTGTCACTGCAGGCCTTTGTAAACAGACCCTCCCCAGCCTTCCTGTAGGCCCCCCTCAGGTACTGGAAGGCTGCTATGAGGTCTCCTCGGAGCCTCCTTTTCTCCAAGCTGAACAACCCCAGCTCCTTCAGTCTGTCCTCATAGGAGAGGTGCTCCAGCCCCCTGATCATTTTGGTGGCCCTCCTCTGGACCCGCTCCATCAGGTCCATGTCCTTTCTATATTGAGGGCTCCAGACCTGCACACAGTACTCCAGGTGAGGTCTCACCAGAGCAGAGTAAAGTGGCAGAATCACCTCTCTGGATCTGCTGGCAACACTTCTTTTGATGCAGCCCAGGATGTGATTGGCCTTCTGGGCTGCGAGAGCGCATTGCCTGCTCATGTTCAGCTTCTCGTCCATCAGCACCCCCAAGTCCCTTTCCTCAGGGCTGCTTTCTAATATCTCATCCCCCAGTCTGTATTTATACTGAGGATTGTTTCTTCCCAGGTGCAGAATCCTGCACTTGCTTTTGTTGAACCTCATGAGGTTCATCTGGGCCCACCTCTCCAGCCTGTCCAGGTCCCTCTGAATGACATCCCGTCCCTCTGGTGTATCAACAACACCACACAGCTTGGTGTCATCTGCAAACTTGCTGATGGTGCTCTCAATCCCTCTGTCTATGTCTTTGATAAAAATGTTAAACAGTACTGGTCCCAGGACGGACCCTTGAGGGACACCACTAGTCACTGCTCTCCATCTGGACTTAAAGCCATAACCTCCAGTGAAGGTGTCATCAGCATAATACCACACTTAGTTTCTAAACTGAGTTGATACTATCTATTTAGGAATCTTACTTCCTTCAAGCAGGAGTAACTCAAGCATTGTTTGTATTTTACCTAAGAAGCGTCTTTACCAGATCTTTTTACTTTTCTTGGCTATCATCTTCAAACATATGAGGAGATGTTTTAATTATTTTGTCTTTTTCTCTGTCTTTAAATTACTTGTTTCGTTTTCATGTGGTTCCTTATTGAGAGTTTCTAGTAATACAGTCTCTCCTGTGGATTTTAAATTTTTGTTTAAAGTTTTCTCAAGCTCTTGTTTTACCACCGGATCTTTAATCTACTTTAAGTAGAATACAGTAACATGAAACTACTTTCACCATGAAATGTTTCTTGAGTCTAGTAAGGTCACAAATATACTGCAACAAAGGAATAAACGTGTAGAAGTGACTCATCAGAAGTGTGCTTATGAGCATCCTGTGTTGACAAGAATTGTGTGAGTGAACTGCATTTCCAAGCACAGTTTGAAAAAAAAAAAGTAAGCATTCAAATGCTATGAAAGTATTCAACTGCAGGTGATGGAAATCAATTCTACAGTGAGCTGAGTGTGGGACAGCTGAGTAATGCATGCTTCAAGTGCTTCCAGATGTGTGGGTGAAATGGTTGGGCTGTCAAATCCAGTATGTCTTTTCTTGAATGCAATAACTGGAGCCATTATAAAACATTAGTTTGCAGGCACATCTGTGTGTGAGAGTAATGATTCAAAGCATGGTTCACTCTTCTCCATCTTTTCCTTCATAGCAAAAACTGGATGGCTGTGTGGGTGTTACATTACAGAGTCTGCTTTGGACCAGTCAGAAATGCAAAACATTTGATGTTCATTAGTAAGTGTTCCTCCCACACTGAGAAAGCTTACTTTCCACACTGGTCAACAAGCATAAAATCTTAACTTCAAGGCTAAACTTCTGCTCCTGTCCTGGGCTGTACCTGCAGTTGAAGTCATTTAGAGAATTTCTGTGCCTAACATTCCCTAGCCATTTAACCTGCTTTTCCTGTAACAAGTGCAAAGTTTTGACTGAGGTCATTGGGAACTAATTCTCCATACTACCTACTAATATAAAAAAATAATGTACTGGTGGTTAAATCAGAGTTGTTTCACCATGCCTTCTTTTACAGGATTTACGTTCTGGCCACCTTTACAAGGAGGCATACCAAAAAAATCCTTCAGTGCTTGTAGCTGCACTTTTGCTGAATTACACAAGACCCGTTTCTTCTAGGGATCCTGGTAGATTTTCCAATTTCTCTAGCTTGTCCTCCTTTAATTTTAGGGCTAAGCCTTATGAATTTTGGCGACTTCATTTGTGCTTGTTTCATTTCACAATGGAAATGGAAGAAATATTCAGAAATCACCTGTGTAAACAAGTAAGGCATGTACTCAATACCCAAGGGAGCAGAGATGTAATTTTTCTAGCACTTTCAGGCAAATGAACAGAGGGAAAAAAAATCTTTGCTTGTGTATAGGGGTGAAAACTACTCAACTATGAGATTTAAAACCGTATTTAGATCAATCATCTTAACCATGGCTGTAACACATGTAGTTGTGACTTGGTTCAATTTTCAGTAATCACCTGTAAAGCACCATGAACTGCCTGCTTTTCCTATTGGTTAAACTGTGAAATTAGTGACATTCTCAAACTATTTTTGTTACAAGTTTCCAAATCATATACCATGACAGAGGCGAGGCTGCTGCAGCTCCATGCCTCCAGGCCCCACTGCTGAACATGCACTGCCTGCAGCCACACACGTGCGCTTGCTATGCAGCACATGTACATGGACACGCGGCAAACCACCCAGGGCAACTGCACTTACATGGACACAAACAGCACCACAGGCCTCTTCTCCTTCCCCTCACTGGCTGCTCAGGATGAAGGTCTCTTAGTGGAAAAATAATGCATGTATATACACATATACAGTAAGGGTCTCTCCAGTAGCTAGACTTAAGATGTTCAGCCTATTCAGTAGCTGGACCCAGTTTCACAATTAACTGGCACTTGGAGATACAGGCTTCCTCAGTTGCAGTCCCGCTCCAGCTGCTGGCACAGCCTTCCCTTACATGCACACACACAAAAGTTAACCCCTGCATATGCACCCACACCCTGCATGCCCCAGGTGTCTCCGGTGCTGGCCCCTGTCCCACCACCCTCCTGTGAATGGGAAGGGGGGTTGGGGAACCCTCTCCTGGGAAAAACATCTGAAAAGGAGTTTAGTGAGGAGACAAAGGAGGCTGTGCTGGCTGGCGCAGGCACAGCTAGGCGCATGGACTGACCAACCCTGCTCACACCCCATTGGTTCCCCTTTACCTTCTCTTTCCCCACACTTGTACATGCCCAAACCGCTATCATGTTTCCTTTTCCCACCTTCAGTCTCTCCCTAAATACCCCGGAATGACCCAGGGTGCAAACACTACTTTACAAACACTACTGGTCATAGACAGCAGCACTGTGACACTGATTACTTCCTGCTGGCACCCCATCACTTGCCCTGATATGTTTCACATTTGTCTCTCCTTCTTTCATACTTCTTCTGACTTCAGTGTTTACCTGCAAAAATTCTGCATGCAGACTTGTGTTGGGTTTACATGGCAAGGTTTTGGTAGCTTCCTGCACGTCTGATAGAGCTGATGTCAGCCTGCTCCAAGACAGACCCACCACTGGCCAAGGCCGAGCCCATCAGCAATAGAGGTAGAACCTCTGGGATAACATATTTAAGAAGAGGAAAAAGTTGTCATGCAACAGCAATTCCAGCTGGAGAGAGTAAGATTATGTGAGAGCAACAACTCTGCAGATGCTAAGTGGAGAGAAGTGAAGAAGGTGGGGGAGGAGTTGCTCTATGAGCTAGAGCAGAGATTCCCCTGCATCTTGTGGTGAAGACCATGGTGAGGCAGGCTGTCCCTCTGCAGCCTGTGGAGGTTGGAGCCCATTAACTTTGGAACAGATCTCCACCTGCAGCCTGAAGGAGGCTGTGAGCCTGTGGAGAGCCTTTACTGGAGAAGGCTCCTGGGAGGACCTGTGGTCCTGTGGAGAGAGGAACCTATGCTGGAGCACTCTGTTCCTGAAGGACAGCACCCCATGGAAAGGACCCACTCTGGAGTTAATGAAGACCAGGCAAGAAACCCTGGCAAACTGACATGCCACCTATCGGGCACCAGGAGGGTGGACCACTGCCAAGGTGAGTGCTGCATACTCATCACGTTGGAAGCAACTGCTGGTTGTCTAGAAACATACCCTTTAAACCATGCCACTGCCCAAAACACCATCTTAGTCCTTGAAAGGCAAATTTTTTGGTGACATTGTTCCCCAGAAAGAATTGAATCAGACAATGAGACTGATTTCCGAAATAACCTCATAAATTCCTGGGCAAAGAAACATGGCACTGAGTGGGTGTATCACATCCTCTTTCACACACAAGCCTCTGGAAAAAACTGAGAGATATAATAGACTGTTAAAGACTGTGTTGGGAGTGTTGGGCAATGGGGCATGGAAACATTGGGTTACAAACCTAGCAGAAGGCACTTGGCCTGTTAACATCAGAGGATCTGCTAACTGTCCTGGTCCTGCCCAAACAAAACTCCTACATACTGGGGGAGAAGATAAGATCCCTGTAGTGCACACAGGGAAGTAGCCGGGGAAGGTGATGTGGATTTCTCCTTCCCTTGTGAAAAGGCAAACTCATTCATGGGGTTGTCTTCACCCAAGGACCTGGGTGTACCTAGGTAATGCAGAAATATGGAGAGACCCAGTGTGAGCCTCCAGGGTATTTAACACTGGGGGGGAAATGATGTGTCATGTAAGTTCCCTCTTGCAGGAAGTAATGTGGCAGGAACAACCTGAACCAGCGAAGACTGAGTTTCACAAGGAACCAGACGAGTGCAATGATGACCCAAACCAAGCTGGTGTTGGTGCCCAATGACTAAACATACTGCTTCTCCTGTCCCGAGCACCCATCTTGACAGTCATATCCTGTCCTTATTAACGTCTGGAGGACTGGAAGAAGCCCATGGAATGGGAATGGAAGTAACATCTACATGTTAAAGGACATGGGATAGCAGATAATGAGAATGTATAAATTTGTATGTTGGGTATAAAAATTATTTAATTACATAGCTTAAGTTGTAAATGTTGGTAAGAAAGAATTTCAGTAATGAGAATTAAATGCAATGGGATGGCTAGAAGATATATGTGTACATAGTAAATTAAGTGGGACCTAAGCGTGATGCAAATTGTGTGGAATAAGAGGTGGAAGTTGTATTGGGTCTGGCTGAGACGAAGTTAATTTTCCCCATAGCAGCCCTTATGGTGCTGTGCTTTGTATTGGTAGTTAGAAAGGTGTTGATAACACACCAGTGTTTTGGCTGCTGCAGAACAGTGCTCTCACAGCATCAGGGCTGTTTCTCCAATATTCCCACGTCAACAGTAGGCTGGAGATGGGCAAGATCTTGGGAGGACACATAGCAAGGACAGCTGACACAAACTGACCAAAGGGATATTCCATACCGTAAGATGTCTGCTCAGCAATAAAAGGTAAGAGAAAGGAGGATGAGGGGGAAGGACATCCATTATAACGATGTGTGTCTTCCAGACCGACCACTATATGTAATGAAGTCCTACTTCCCAGGAGGTGGCTGGACATTGACTGCTGATGGGCAGTAGAGAATAAATCCTCTGTTTTCCTTTGCTTATGCATGTGGCCTTTGCTTTTGCTTTATTAAACTGCCTTTATTTTAACCCACAAGTTTTTTTTCCATCTTATTTTCTCCCCCTGTCCCATCCTGCTGAGGGGAGTGATAAAGAGAGTTGGTGGGCACCTGGCATCCAGCCAAGGTCAATCCACAACATATGATGGCTAACCCAAGTCAGTATTTCTTCTAGGTCAGAGTTTTATCCTGTGTGTTTTTGGAGCTGTTATAGTGTCTCAGGAGCAGCGAACATAAATTCAAAATGACCCGGAGGGAGAAAATCTGCAGCTGCACTTGCAGAGATGTTGGTGTGATGTATTGGTATTGTTCTCTAGGAGACCACTGGTGCTTGGGGAAGGCAAGCTTCTGTGGAAAACTACAAAGCTTATTTTGTTGATGGCATCACTGTGCACAATTCTTTACTAGAGCTCCCTTATTCGCTGCAGTAATGCTTGTGTGTAGTTCAGATTATTTGAGCAACTGCTAGGCTTAAAGAGATATGAGAGTAGTAAACTTCCTTTCACATGTTGATAGTACTTCTGCAGCAAGAACTCTCAATTTCTGATTCTTAAGGGGAAGAGAACCATAGATTTTATTATGCCACTGCCTCTTCAACATGAAAAAGGAAATCAAGTACTTAATCAAGACACTCAGTTCTTCCTTTTCCCTTTTGTGAGGAGAGTTGTTAACAAATAAATTAATATATCCAGAATTTCCAGGAGCCCCAGGCGTATCATTATGTGAAATTCCACATCTATTGCTATGACCAGCTGATAGCTGGGTGCTCTTTTTTTTCAGTATCCTTAGAGTGGGCCTTTAAACCCTCAGTGTAAAATATCAGCAAATGCTGATGAACTGCCAAATGAAGCAAGTTAATCAAATCATCAGTATCAACAATAACATGAAAACTGGGACAAGGTTTTAACAAGTACCACTTGCACAGCTATCAGATAATTTTTCTTCATAGACACTGCACTTTAGGTTGAACATCTAAAATCTGGATACCAGTCATAAATCCAACTGGAGGCTTAACAATTCTGTTAAAGAGGGGTGAAGCTGATGAGTAGGACTCCTCTGAGTACTGTAATCAGAGAAATTATTCTGTGATGAGGAAATGCCTTTAAGATTAAAGGAATGCGGAAAAGGAAGGGTGCTAAGACTACAGATGTGATGTGTCTTTGTCTATCAGCTAGGAAATGCTAGTTTCATCTGACTAGAGTGCCTAGGTTGCTAATAGCACCGTAACAAGCGTTAAGTGGTATAAGCATCATGTAAGTATCATGTGACAGCAGAGACTGGTAGTGAATGTTAAAGTAACTTGATATGTGTTGAGTGTCTCAAAAGTAGTAGCATTTTCAGCAGAATATGCTGGCTCTTACTGTTGAGTTTGCTGTATTACAAATATTTGATGAGTAGCTGCAGAGTAGAAGCACCCTGACAATAGGTTAAGCAGGACCACTGCCTCAGTTTCACCATGCTGTATTGGAGATTGCAAATCACATGAACCCTCCTTGGGTGAACTTTTGGCATCTGTCAAATTTTGGAGTAAGAACAGGGCATATTTCAGTCAGGTAGTCTCAGGCAGCATGCTGCACTCTGCGGAGTGGTGTGATATTTTGTAATTTTCACATATATTAGACAAATCATGTTAAAAAAACTTTATTAATGATTCATTTGGTAAAAATGCAATAGTTTAGGGGGCAAGTTTAAAATGTAGAGTTCTTTTCCTATAGCTCAGCCAACTATAGGAACCAGTTTCTGGTTACTATGAGCTTCCAAGAATTGTTGATGCAGTTTGTGATTCAAAGCAATGCAGCTGATTAAGGTGAATTTCTTTTCTCAGCCTGTGCTTTCCAAAGGCTTTGTGCTCTACTCCTGTACTTGAAGTACAAGGCAAAAACATTTCCTTGTATCTCAATGGTTTAAAGCCTTGGTTGTTGTAGTTGTTCATATTGGTATGACAATCAACAAAGTAACAAATGCTTCAAGGGTGCTGCAAGGTTTCCACAAAATCACAAAGTGATACCAAGTGAATGGTATAGTCTAGGAAGACACAATAGAGGAAGTTATAGGAGAGTATAGGGAAACCTATGTTCAATAGTACAAAAAACCCCAGCAAAACCATAACTCTGTTCCACTGCAAACATAAAAATCTCTCTCAGAAATTATGTGAAGGTAAAAACTTATTTCGTTACCTAGCATAAGAAAAGAAAACAAACTGAAATCTCAGTGAGCAATGTAACAAGAAAAGCAGGGCATGAATAGCTGAAATACAGTCCAAGAGGAAACTGTCTAAACATTGTAATCCAACAGCAAACACATTTGATCATGTAATACAACTGCTAAATAACTAACAACATCTCAATAAATATAAACAACATGTATTAAAACATCCCTATGCACAATTCTCATGTTTCAAATGCAATTAAAGGAACCATTAAGTCAGTAGGAAAAAGATTGTCTAAGAAAGACAGGATTTTGGCTTAGATCAAAACACACTCATTAATATCTCAGTAGTTTCTAAGGGAAATCTGCTTGATCTTTAATTTTTATTTTATTATCAAAGCTATTATATAGACCTCTTTCGAATACAACTGAACAAAAGAGGGGTTATAGTTCTCTATTAAAAGCACTATAGATTAGTTCTCACAAGGACAGGTTCCAAGCTCAAAATAACTATGTCAGAAACAAGATGAAAGCTGGCAAGATGCAACGTCACCTTGGGAAACAATCCAAAAAAGTTATTATTTAGTACCATTTTATCTCACAATGACGAACTCATATAGCCATAAATTATAACTATACATGATACATATACATGACTGACAAGTTGGGGCACAGATCTGCTGAAAAGAGCAGGAGAAGGAGGCCAACAGTGTCCCAGGCTGCATTAAAATGAACACAACACTCCTTACTCAGCAAGTCTGAATGCTGCCTATGGTTTTGGGCCACCAGCATATCAAAGACACATGGGCAAACTGGAGATCAGTAAGGGTCCCCCAAGGCAGAGGGGGCTGAAGCACTTGCACTGTGAAGAGCACATGGATGAGCTGGACTGGGTCATCATGGAGAAGGGGCAGATTTGGGGCATCTAACAGATCTCCAACGCCTACGAGAGGACATCAAGCACATAGAACTGGACCTCTGGGAGGATCAGAGTTAACAAGAAAAATATGTTGCAGCAAGAGAGGTTCAGGCTGAGTATAAGCAGAAACTTTTATCTGTGAGGCAGTGGAGCAAGTTGTCCCAAGAGGCTGTGCAACCTCTGTCTTTGGAGGGTTTCATGCCCCAACTGGACAAAGTCCTGAGAAGCATGGTCTGATCCTCCTGCTTTGGGCAAGGTGGTGTGCAAGAGACCTTCTGAGCACCCTCCAGGATCAGTTATCCTGTGGTTCTGTGATTCTCTATATATACAAACTGATTTTGGCTGGGTTAGAATAATTCTTCATAGAAGCTAGCATGGGGCTGTGTTTTGATTTTGTGTTGAAAACTGTTGAAAACCCTGTTTTAGCTATTGTTGAGCAGTACTTGTGTGATGTCAAGGCTTTTTCTGATTCTCATGCTGGTACACCAGCGAGTAGGCTCCCAGATTGCACAAGATGCACAAGATTTTGGGAGGCGACACAGTCAGGACAGCTAACTCAAACTGACCAAAGGAATATTCCATACCATATGATGTCATAAGCAATAAGAGGCAGGTGAAGAAGAGGGAAGGGGATACATTGGGAGTGATGTCATTTTTCTTCCCAACTAACAGTTATCCATAATGGAGCCCTGATTTCCTGGAGATCGATGAACACATGCCTGCCAATGGGAAGCAATGAATGAATTCCTTATTTTGCTTTGCTTGCATGTGCAGCTCTGGCTTTACCTATTAAACTGTCTTTATCTCAACCCATGAGTTTTCTAATTTTTACTCTTCACCCCCTCTCCCACTACAGGGGAGTGAGCAAGTGGCTGGGTGGGGCTGAGCTGCCCAATTAATTCAGGGCATTACATTCTATTGCTTACTCTAATTTCATTAATGAGACTCATGAGCTCTTCCTCATTAACTAGCTTTTCTCCAATATCTATTCTGATTTCATCTAAATAAGGTCTTTATAAAACTGTGTTTGAGAAATAACCAGGCTATTTTGTCTACTCAGAACAATCTCTGGTCTCAATCACATTCAAGGCCTGCAACTTTCTAAGGTTTCTTATCCAATCCTGCAGTAAAGAGACTCTTTCCCCATAAAACTAAGCTGTCTTTTCTTTAGGCTTCACAGTTTCTCTAGAGTTTCATCTTTTACTTTCCTATTGATGTCAGCCAGAAACACCACTATATTTAGACAACATGAGCCAGGAAAAGGGTAACTTGATCGTTACCTAGAAATACTTGTACAGATAACAAAATTTGGACAATGGAGTATATTTATTTAAGTAAAGATATAATATGATGTAATGTGGTTTACAGTCAGACAAACTTTCTTTGACTAGGTTTAACATTTATAGGCAATTTTTTATTATCAAATTAATTGACCACTGGAACTAAATACAAAATATTGTGGTAGTTTCACTGGATGTTCTTTTCCTCCAAGTGAAGGATGATTTTTTTTTTTGGTTTGGTTTTTTTTATAGATATATAAGATAGGTCTGAGTTTAAGCAGTATTTAATTACAGAAGTCTAACATTTTGTATTATGCTGGAGGCTTTACAATCTGGGAAACTATATGTCTGAAACTAAATTTTGTACTTTAATTGTAGTAACTCATCATAGCAAGTCTATATGTACTTAACCATGCTCCTGGGGAGATCCCAGCATCTGTACATCTGTGGTCCATTGTCTTTTAAACAGAAAATAAACTGCACTTTTACAGACACTTGTCACGGTCACTGAAAAAGTGCTTTATTATGTATGCTTTTTCAAAATCATTCAGCAGTTTGATGAGACAGCTGCATTATTTGCAGTCAAGGGACAAATTCCTATTAAGTTAATGAAGTGGTTTAGTGTTATCTATATATTTTGGATTTCAATTATTTGCTGCTAAGGGGCATCAAGCACTCCATGTCTCCTTACGCTGAGTGAAGAAACTTCACTAAAGCAGCAGAACTCCTCTGTCATTGCCATGAAGTGTATGCTGAATAAACAAAGGTTACCTGCGCAGAGCAGTTTGAACTGGGGCAGTTCAGTCAAACTGGTTGGAGAAATCCCGTCCTTTTCCTGAACGATAAACTACTATGTGCCTTGAGAGAAATCTGGTTCCCACAACCTTTTCCATCTTGCCTCTGAGAGAAGCTATCTGTCCATAGCTTGGCAGGCAGCATCCTCTTCTCATTTTCTCAATGCATGGAGCCTCCACCACTCTCACAGAAGGAGACACAACCCCTTTCAGATCCTCCTCCCAGCATATCCTTTGCCTCTTGATCCCTTCTTCCTCCTCCCCTTGCCAATGCTTTCTGATCCTGTCAAAGACATTAGACCTCTGGTTTAAATATTTTATGGAATACATTTTAATACTGCATTCTCAATCCAGTAGGTTCTGGGTTTTTTTAAGTCAGGTTTGATAAAAGCAGTCTCTTGGTCTTTTTATTTGTTTGGTTTTGGGTTTGTTTCTTTTTTTCTTTTTTTGCTTTTTAAGTAGTAAATACTGGAGAAATAGACCAAATAGCTGATAGGTGGGTGATTTGTTGTTGACAATCTCATTGTATTTTAAATCTTAGTCAGTCATTCCTCTCACTCCCCTGCTAATTGCCCTGCTTCTTTTTTCCTTTCCTACTCCTTTCAAAGAAACAGCAAATAACACTAAAATATAAATTAGTTTTCAGTTTTCTTGGAGTTAGATTGCTCTTTATTTTAATTATATTCAACAAATCTGTTCAGAGAGGAAAGCATATATTGTAATTAAAAGAAAAATAAACAAATTTTATTGTGACTATAAAGCTGGTCTTACTACTTTTCTAAAGTAGGCAAAGTTTTCAGACAGAGTAGCAGGCAACAACCAGTGTATTTTAAATATCAAAGTACTGTAAACACAGTAGGATGCCATAACCATAGAGATAAGGTGAGAGATTCTAAGGGATGCAATACAAGCAATAAAAAACAAGTAAATTGCACGACATCTCAACATTGATCAACCAAAAATCCGGAAGAAAAAGAATATTTGCAGACATGAAAATGACTGGTTACAAAATTAAAGATGCAGAAGAAAAAACCCCAACTTTCAACTGAAGAACCAGGAAAACAGGGAGGTTCTGAATATAAAATAAATGTAATATTACTGTTATTGTTGAAGATCTGATGTTAGGCAAACACATGTTTTTAGTGCCAGCACTAGGAAGATGAGGTTGTTTGGATTCCATTCTTACTCTCAGTGCCAGTGGTAAATCAGGTAAAATATCACGCTCAGTACTGCTAAAAATTAAAGCAACAGAAAAAGGGTGATAAGTCAAAAAACAGACTTGCAGGTGCATCTTACTCATTTTAATGGGTCATTCTATGACCTATGAACCAACTGTTAGATCCATTTATGAACAATGTTAAAAATTGCTAGTGGTGTTTTCATTAAATCTGTATGTTAAACAAAAAGTATTCTCCTGTGCAGAATGGGCATTTTCTTCCCAATGAAAAATGCTGTCTTTGTCTTGTGGAAAGTACTGTTATTCTCTCCCATTTTTTGCACCATTATCAAAGAATAATTAAATGTTGAGGTATGAAAAACAAGCGTGCTGCTATGCATGTAAATTTCATTTAGAAGGATGATCTTGATGCTCTGAAACAGTTATATGAGGGCCTGCATGGTTTTGTCCTTTTTTTTTGGTTTTTTTTGTTTGTTTGTATTTTTTTGTTTTTGTTGTGATTCAATTTGGTTTTTAAAATAATTGTGCAAAAGTGGTTTCTTTTCAAGTAAACTGCTACAGATCTTAGCATTTTTTAATCTAGGTCATTCAAGGTGATAAGTCAAATAGAATGTTGTTTGAAAATTATTTGGGTTTCTAAATATTATGTAATGTACTAAATATTAAAAATTAATTTAAGACTATCCACTGACTAATGGCAGGTTCTCACAAGTGTGGGAGGTATGGTCTGGTTGCACCTGTTTTTTCCAGGGACAGGATAAATAAATCTGGCTGTTTTATAATTTAACTAAAAACTACAGTGTTAATTTCTCCTACACAATCTGCATGAGAAATACTGAAAATTGTGCTTTTTCACTCCTCATGACTCTTTAAGTTTTATTCATGGTTTTTATTGTTCCTACTCCCTACCTGGCCTCACTCTTGATAGTCTTACATTAAAAACCATCACGTTTCAGCTGCAGCCCATTTTGTCCCTATGCCTTCTGAGTTTGTACAATCCACTGTTTCTTTGAGCTTTCAGCTTTTTCAGATGGTGGTACCTAATAGCAACCTGTAGTCTTTAAAATGAGTATTTTCATCATTACTTTTGAAATAATGTCATGGCAAATGTTCAACATAAGCCAGTTTATGTTGGGACTGCAGATAGCGAAACTCTGTGTTCAGGCCACCTTTGTGCACCATACCCATAAGGGAACTTGTTTACTGTGATGTTCAGGTAACTGACTTGAAAACAATAATTCAAAAGGTGGATTTAAGTATGTATATTTTCTGTTCCCCCAGAGGGGAGCCAAATAGACATCTACACCGAATTCACATGAGACAGTTTGAAGGCTAGGACATCCAAGTCTTTTAACAGGTGTATTTTTGCAATCTCTTGTGGGGGAAGGTTGAGCTTTTATTTGGACCCTTCCTGTGATTAGTTGTTTAGTTCTGTATCTGAAAATGAGAGACTTTCTTCTTTTGTGACTATGTTTTAAGGAGATGGCCTTGCCAATGCCTTGCATAATTACAAAATCAATTAAAACTGGTAATAGAACTAATTAAAATACTTTGCTGGGAAGTAGTGAACTTTTATCTATAAGACTTTTCAACCTAAAGGGATTTGATTTTCTATATCAACATTTACCTTCTATACTCCAGAAGCATATTGCAGCCCTCCGTTTGGATTTACAGCTAATTCCTTCTGGTTTTCTCTTCTTCCTCACCCCCTCCAGTGAAACCATAGAATCTATGTGTAAAATAAGACCGAAAGGGAGCCTAATGCTATGATCACTCATGCAAGCATAAGAAGGCTTGTGGTTTCCTCCCTCATACTTAGATTATTCCTTCTTTTCTTCTATTCACCAATAAGCATAAAATTCATAAGCTGCCTGGAGAATACCATTTCAAAGTCAAAAGAGCTACGTGTCATAAAATGTTCATAACTGGCACCTGCCGACTAAGGAAAGAGGCTCGGACATAAAGTATAAAATTGCAAAGGTAAATCTTTATTCATGCGTGTGAGGTGCCCCATTTTAGTTAGGGCACACCGAATGTAGTTTTACATATAGTTCTTTTACCTTTTAAGTATACCGATACAACACGATTTGATCAATCACTATTTAACACACTTCTACTACTGTGCTGAAAAGCAACTAGGACTCTGTGGCATTGTCATCCATCTGCTTCTTTCCTGATCTAGATGTCCCTAGAGTTGTTCTTGCTGTGGTTGCTTATCTATGATGTCAGATAACGGGAGGGTTTCACAGAGGTGCTGGAGGGGTTAGGGTGCTGGCATTATCTTGGTAGTCCGGGAACATCCTTTGATCTTCATGGACTACTTTAAAATTCTGAGAAACAAAGGTCTTTATCTTCAGGAAGGGTGCTGTCTTTCTCCTACTTTCCATGAGCTGGGGCCCTTTAGTCATACTTAATCATGCCTATGCAGTGTACACTGTAAACTCTACATATCTTAAGAAAGTTAATATAATTTCATACTATGAAGACCAGTTTGTAAAATAGTTAAGGGATGAGATTTTCCTAACATATATATGTTAAAGCAAGAGAGAAATTAACAATTTAACACAGTTGTTTGAAAAAATAATAATAAAAAATCTTTTGCTCTAGGAAGCTCATGCATTAAGGTTTTAAACAATGGTATGTCTGATTCCTAGCAGAAACCTGCACTTTGCCAATTTTGGACTTTCTGAATAAATAAGTGGAAACTGTGAAAGAATACTGACTTGGAAAGTTAAACTTGCTGCTGGGCCTTCAAGCGTCTTGGTGTCTTAGCTGTACTGCTTTCATCATTCACACAAAGCATACGGTTATTTCTTCAGGACAGGGGTTATTCCCCAAAAAAATCAATAGTTTTCTCTGGAAATAGTTAGGTCTTCACATAGAGTGAAAGAAGATAATCTAACGCAAGCAACATTGACAACACATGACTATTGTGAAGCTGTATGTTAAAGACATTGCTTTACCTGTACAAGTGTTTTTACTTTCAGACAGCATCCTGATAATTGAGCTTAATTGGGTAGTTTAGCATCTTTAGTTCCAGAGTAAAAGAAAGAGTATTTTAATTAGTCACACACAATTCCCCAACCTTTCCACTGTCTATAAAGTATTCAGTCCACCGTTTTAACTGGCAAATATTTTTTATTATGCATCTCGACTTTCTGTTTGAAAAGCTGTATATCATTGTAACAGTCTGTGGAAAAAGGATTCATTACTGTGGAATTGTATTATGTGAAATTGCCTTACAGGAAAAAAATATAATTTTTTTTTAACAAGATTACTTTAGACAATTGCATTTGTTTAATAAAGTTATGTAGTTACCTGACTCCAGAGATTCTGCAGCTTTTTTTTTTTTTCCTTTGCAGTAAGTAAAGACAGATTGAGTTTATGTAAACAATAATTTAAATTTAGGGTATTTCATTAAGCACAAATTTAGGGAAGAAAAAGTCACACACACACCCCCTTTATCTAAATTGATAAGATGTAATTACTAAGCCACTGAGGAATTTAAAAAAAATTAAAAAGGGCTGTTCTAGATTACCAACTGCAGTTGCCAGCTGATTTAATTCAATATTTCTCTTTTCAAAACTCATGAGTTTTAGGATAAAACTCCACAGGTGGTTTTGCCTTTCTCTCTCCCCATCACCTACATGAAACCATAGGGAGGATGTTTAGAGTGTTACTATCCTGTTGGTCAGGTGTCCTTCCAATTTCTAAACTAAATGTATTCCTGGCAAGCATGTTTCATTTATTCCTGTATCAATAATACCTGTTTGCTGAAATGGTTGCTTTCTAAACAAAAGAAGATCTTTCAAGATATATCTTTTCTTTATAGGGCAGAATTAGCTATATCTTTATAGCCAGATCAACTATTAATTAACCCAGGCTAGCATGTAACCAAATGTCCAGCTTTTGGGATAAAAAGTGTAATTTCTACAAGGCACTGCTCTGTCCTTTTTGGGAAAAAAAAAAAAAAAAAAACCCAAACAAAGGGGGTCATTACTTCATAATCCCTTGGGATGGAGATTGATTAAGTAGGATCTTAATTTCCTTTATACAAAGGGTAGCTTAATCATAGTTCTGATGACTCTACTTTGACAGTTACATGGTCCATTGATTCATATTTTGCTTGTTATATTTGGCAGAAAGAATTTGATAATCACTTTTGAGTTGAGTTTATAGTTCNCCCTTTCAGGTACTGGAAGGCCATTATAAGGTCTCCCTAGAGCCTTCTCTTCTCCAGACTGAGCAACCCCAGCTCTCTCAGGCCGTCTTCATAGGAGAGGTGCTCCAGCCCTCTAATCATTTTTGTGGCCCTCTGCTGCACCCATTCCAACAGGTCCATGTCCTTCCTGTGTTGAGGACTCCAAAGCTGGACACAGTACTCCAGGTGGGGTCTCACGATCGCAGAGTAGAGGGGTAGAATAACCTCCCTCAACATGCTGCCCATGCTTCTTTTGATGCAGCCCAGGATGTGGTCGGCCTTCTGGGCTGCCAGGGCACATTGCTGGCTCATGTTGAGGTTTTCATCCACCAACACCCCCAAGTCCTTCTCCTCAGGGCTGCTCTCCAACCATTCTCTGTTCAACCTGTATTTGTGCCTGGGATTGCCATGTCCCAAGTCTCCTTCGGTGCCACTTCAAATTTGCATATGTCTTTCTCAAATGAAGGTAAGTGGAAAGCTATAAAATAAAGATTTTCTACTCCCTTTCACAACACCACCAGCAGTATTCATTTTCTAATGAATTACTTTTCCAGAGACATCACAGGCTGTATGATGGCTCAGTCACTCTGAGAGAATTTTCACTTATCTGGCATTTGTTTCCGTCTGAAGGGCTCCCACAAAATTCCCTCTGTAAACCCATACATTTATTCTCTTATGCATAAAAAGATCTAATTGTCTTCATATCATGTATGACAGATACAGGAGAAATTTAATAGAAAAATGTTTTCCATTTACATATTGCAGGTGCTATCATGAGGTCAAACTTTGATTTTTTTCCAAGGTCATTGAGGAAAGTAGTAAATAAGACTAACCTTAAAAACAAAACATTGGAGAGTCTTTTCAAACCTCCTTAAAACCCAAGAACTTTCCTCTCAGAAAAAAATGCTTTCATCTTTTATTAGGTGTCTGTCTTTCCCAGTTTAACTACAAAACCAACAGCCGCTACAGATCACTTACTGTACCAGAAGGCCAGATAGAGCCAGTCTTCTATATTCCAAGAGAAAATCTTCTGTCTTACTGAAGACGTTTGTCTTTTATTTTTAGTAAAATAATAGTTATTTCAGCCTCTATTCAGTTTATATCTTTGAATAAAATATCAGTATGTGGATTAGGTTCTCCCGTTATCCTCAGTAGAGATCAGAGATGGGAAGTATTTTCCTAAATGCACGCATTTAATGTATTTATTTGAGATGCCTTAACATATCTGAAACATCTAAAAGAGGCTGAGAAATATTTGCCAAGTTCTCAAGACTTCTGAAATAGAAGATGTAAGCTATGCAGAATATATCTCAAACAGTATCAGGCAATTATGATAAAGTAGCTGGATTTCATCTTTGTCACGGTAGTCACTGGAATATAGAGGGCAATTCAGCTGTCTAAATATTGGAGTCTATTTTATGATAACAAAATCAACACTGAATCTGAAGTTGAATATCATCCTCAAAAACTAAACCACTGAATTTATTAAGTTCTCTGATGATTTTTTCTTAAACTAATATTCTTAAACTATATTTTAATCTTTTAAATTATTCAGAAGTAATCCTCAAAAAAAACCCAAACAAATCAGGTATCATCATTCCTAGTTCTATTGTCCAGATATTTTGAGGCAAGATAGTTGCTTCCTTTTTTTTTACTTATTTGTTTTTCTTTTCATGATATTTTAAAATAAGCAAAATAAATTGTATTTTAGTGTTTTTTCTGGTAGGTTGTGAAGACTTTATGGAAGATCTGGCTGTGAAAAATAATCTTGGCTGGAGAAATCTCAAGATGGTTCTTTTTAGATTAAATTAGATGACAAAAATAAGCCTGTAACAAACATTTGCAATTCCAAAAAAGGTCACCTTTGAGAAACGATGGAAACTAGATTTAGGCTCTCAAGTACTATATATATAATATTTATTAATTCCGTATCCAGAAGTGACAAATATGAATCTTAGACTGAAGTTTAAAATCTGCCAAATAAGACTTCAGAGCCGGAACAATAAAGAACCATTTCAGATTGGTCAGTAGGAGAAAGAACAAAAGAAGGGTTAAAGGACATGTAATCAAACTCAAGTTTGGTAGGTAGATCTTGCCTAGTATTTGTTTTTGCTTGTTTGTTTTCCCAGATGATAAACCAAAGAGAACCGGAAAAGTGGATTGTTATGCAGTTAAGTCATCCTACAGATGAAAATCTGACAGTGGCTGCAAATTAAATAAATATTACCTTAATTCACAGAAAAGGTGGAACAATGAGGTGAAATCCTACAGAAATAGATTTAAACACACAACAGATTATATTCTGAGTGTCAAATAACCAGAAAAGAAAACATAAACAGAGGTGGTGGAGTCACCATCCCTGGAGGTATTTAAGAAACGTGTAGACATGGCTCTTCAGGGCATGCTCTAATGCCCGAGATTATTGGTTTGTGGTGGGGTGTTGTGTGGGGGGTTGTGGGTGTGGGGTTTAGTTGGTGGGTGGGTTTTTTTGTGTGATTTTTCTGTTTTTTGTAGGGTTTTTTTGTTTTGTTTTGGGTTGTGGGTGTGTTTTTGTGTTTGGGTGGAGGTTTTTTTGGGTCTTTTTGGTTTTTTGTTTGGTTTTTTTTGTGTTGTTTTGTTGTTTTTTTTTTAATGTGTTTGGACGCAATGATCTCAGAGGTCCCTTCCAACCACTAAGATTCTGTGATTCTGTGATTCTGTGATTCTGTGATTCTGTGAAACAGAGGGGGTGTGTTATTATTGTTAATGAAACATTAATTTCATAAATACAATTTTAATTTATATTTATTTTTTTATTTGCATTATGATAAGGCTTTACAAAGTGTCTCAGCTTACGTATATTTACCACTGCTTTAAACAGTAATAACGTAACATAAGAGCTATGTCAGATACTCTTATAGCAGATGTTTAGGGAAAGCTACAAGATCACAACAATTATTTGATGTTACTTCTTCAATCAATTCTACTTGAAAACTCTCCTTGAACTTGTACTTTTTATTTCTCTTCATAGGACTAGAAGGCAATCTGGCTGGAAGGATGAGTGCTCCAGCCCCAAATGCCTTGGGGGCCCCCTGCTGAGGTAGCTCCAGCTTGTCCACGTCTTTCCTCTGTTAGGGGCCCACAATTGGATGCAGTATCTACATGTGTTCTGATGAGTTCTATGTAGAAGGAGTTAATACCTTCCCTTGACCTATGAGCTGGGCCCCTGTTTATAAGGCCCAGGAGCTGTTGAGCAGCTTTTCTCCCAGGGCACACCATGGGCATACATTCAACTCACTGTCTAGTACCACCCTAGGTCTTTTCTTGCAGAGCTACTCTTTGGCCTGTCCATGCTCAGCCTACGCTGTTACAGGAGCTCTTCCCTCCCTGAAACAGGACTCAACATCTTTCTGTGCTGAATTTCATGAAGTGGAGCAGACCGGCTCCTCCATTCTCTGGATGACAGCCATGTCCTCCAGCATATTGACTGTTTGCAGATGACTGGTGTCATCTGCAAATTAAGCAAACATACACATCATTACCTCCTCCAGATAAATTTGAGGAGTCATTTATTTGAACCAAAATCAATTTTGTATAGATTGTTCTTTGTTTCAAGCAAATCTGCATTGCTTGCTGGTTTTGTGAGCCCATTGCATCAACTACATTTAGAAGTTGAAGGAAGCTATGCTCTGTGAAGATAGAATCATCAGATTACTCTTGCATCACTCATCATTCATGATACTGAGAAACTATTTAAAGTGGTCGCTCAATTTCTATTCTGTGTTTATTCAGCCTCCTCTATATAAAAGTCATAGTGTATGGTTTTCAAGAAGTTACTGAAGTAGAAATAAGAAATGTTGTTCAAAGAATAGAAATGGATTTCACTAGAAAATAGTATAGCAGGCTAAAAAGTCTTCACAAGCTTATTCAGATAGTCCTATATAGCAATACCATAAATTGTGTCAAAGAAAAAAGTATAATCACAGATGCTTAGCTAGATAGCTAGAAATTGCAATCAACTTTGTTCTGTTTTTTTTTTCCTTATATAGACAAGTAGGATACATTTCATAATTAAAAATATACTGGGTTTGTGAGGCTTACACACTCCTGACTGTGCTGAAGTTGTCACTTTGCCTTAGTTTAATATCTTCTCCATTATTGTTAATTTTCTAGTCACTGGCAGTGTTGGTGGTCTTTCTGACAAGTATTAAACAAATCACGGTATATTTCTCTTGTGCTCTTTGGTAGAATACTCTCAGTTTATCAATTTTATTATTTTAGGAATAGATTTATTTTACTTTTTCACTTTGATAAGTATGTGATGAGATCTTGCAAAATAAAATAAGTGAGCTAAACCGTCTCCAGGGCTAAAAATTAAAAGACATGACAGTGTATTTAATACATCAAAAGTTCTCTTCTAGGACTGTGAACTTGCCAGGTGTCACAGGCTGAATCTTCACTGTATTGGTTGAGTGTTTACAAGTAGGAAGTTTAAGTCAATCACCAGAAAAGGAGTAAATCAGTTTTATTCTTAAGAGCATAGAGGCATGCAAAAGGCAATAATCACTGGTATAAATCAAACAACCCAATCTTTACGCAATGCAGAGGGACAATCGAGAAGAGAAGACTGAGGGAAGACCTCGTCTATGTTTACAAGATCCTAAAGGGTGGTTTGAAGGATGATGGAGCCCGACTCTTTTCAGTGGTTTCCAGGAATAAGACGAGGGGCAACGGGCATAAGCTGGAACATAAGAAGTTCCACTCAAATATAAAGAAGAACTTCTTCACGGTGAGGGTGACAGAGCACTGGAACAGGCTGCCGAGAGGGGTCATGGAGTACCCTTCTCTGGAGATCTTCAAGACCTGCCTTGATGCAGTCCTGAGTAATGTGCTCTAGGCAATCCTGCTTAGCAGGGGAGATGGACTAGATGATCTCTAGAGGTCCCTTCCAACTCTGTCAAATCTGTGAATCCATGAATCTGTATATCTAACAAATATCTCAGTCAAAGACAGACAATTAGCTGGGGTAGTAGTAAATGTTTATTTTTCCAACTGGCATTGCTTTCATGAGATGGTTGCGTTTTCTCCATTCGCAGGGATAATTTTGAAAATTTAAAAACAAAAACACTGAATAAATTTCTGAAAAGCTTGCACATTAATAATGTATTCCCATTAGATTCAATTTTAAGAGTAAGAGTAACAACAGCTAATTTAACCTTATTACTACAGTAGCCATGCGCATTGTCTTCAGTTCAATATTCATCTGAGTTAATTTTTCTCTTGAGTAATATTTAGAAAATTAACCATGCTTTTTTTTTTTCTAAAAACAATATGTTTCTAAAAATTTACATGTGGTCACACAGTTTCCGCCCTATGAATAATGTTGGAGCTAGCAAGACACTTCCGGCCCCAATGGCATTGCTACTATAAGCAACTATAATTAGGCATTTTGCCATTTTTACCATTTTCAGTTCACCTCTAAGTCTAAAATCATCCTTTAAAATTTGTTTGTGTAACTACATATGCTTGTAAAATTTATGGATCTCTATTGCTGAAGCTGTTCTTTTTGCTTTCTGGAACATATATATGAGGCTAATCTCCACTGGTAAGATGCCACGCTTTACGCAATCAGTTCTTGCTACTAGACCTCTGCTTCATGCATTCCTTTCTCAAAAGTCTGCGAAGATTAGCCAGGAACAAGGATTTGAACCATTTTTAGCTCTTTTCATTGCAGTTTTTCCCCTCAAATTTGGTAATGGTCTCATTCTCAATCTCCATCCTTCCTGTGCCTCTGTATAGGATGGTAACACAATGCCAAACAAATGGAAAATAACAGAATCAAAACTATTACTTATCAGTTTAAAAGACATGATGAACGCATGTGACAGGAATACTAACAAATAAAGGCATGGTTTGCTCAAAATAGAGAGGGGACAGGTGAGGGGGAAAGGTGTGTGTGGTGGCACAACTTCCACCAGCCCCTTTAGGCCACTTGGTACTTGGCACAATTTTCCCCTGGGCCACATAATAATACTCATGGATGAGAACGTAACATAATGGTCTAACATGAAAGAAAGAAAAGGTAGAGAGTAATGGACCAGGACACTCTAGGAACCCCTTAGCGTGCTTGGCCCCCATGACTCCTACCTTTTGAAAATAATAACTATAATAAATCACTCCTCACAATCTATGGATCATGGCCAAAAACGGTGGGGGGGAGGAGGGCAATACCAGGACCCCAAGTTCGACAAGTTCTGGGCTTGTGTAAGTGGTGGAAAGTACCAGAATATCTCATTTCTGAGCTGGGCCAGAGTGGAAAACTTCCTGATGAAAGTTAATTGTCTTGGATCCTGCAAGTAGCGATTCTAGTAAGACACTTTGAGCGCTTTAGAATCACAGCAGGCTGTGGCTGGTAGCTCCCTTGAGTTGGGATGCGGCTAATGCTGATACCTCAAGAATTAGAAGAAATGGTCATGTCAACCTCTTTCGAGTCTTCACCCATTGAAGCATTCCGATGCACTATGAGTATTTACTCTAAACTCAGGAAAGGGGAAATTGTTAGTTATAGACTAGCCTCTCTTTCATCCACATCTTCACCTATATGCTTCTGATATACACATTTGCTTTTACGGTGTGGGTGTTCTTCCATTTGTCTGTGCATGCGTAGGAGTCAAAAGGAGTACCCACTGGCTCGTTAGAGCCACCTGCTAATAAAAGATCTTTGATCCCAGCAGCTAGAGAAGTGTGTGTGTGTGCGCGTGTGCACACGCACTTTTATGTTTGTGCTTATATGTATATGTATTAGTTTGAGATATATGCTTTTGCTTGTATGTGTATATATTGATTTGGGATACCTTATAATAAGTTAGTGTGAATCTCGTCGTCTTTGAATCTGTAATTAAGTCACTATTCAATTATTTTGTTAAATCACTTTGTAAGTCTTTAAATCAGTTAATGAATGATTAAATGCTGCAAGAATTCAGCCTCTTGATCTACCTCAAATCATTAATAAATTTTGAACCGTGTCAAATATTTCCATCCATGACAATGCATTGACAAGCATGTAAAAGATATAAGCACTGTCTTTGAAGCCCAGAATGCAAATTGCAATACAGCTCTTGCAAATATTAGGTGATGCTGGAAGAGATGTACTTAAAAATGTATAGCAGTGGTGCTGGGTTCAATTTTAAGCATTCTCAGCAAGAAAGATGTGTATCATTTCATAGAGCACTTCACTGAGAATTACAAGGAGATGGTAAAATCAACTTCAATAAAAGAAAAAAAAATTGGGAAGATAAGTCAGCAGAAGAAAAACTGGAAGGATACATGATAAAAGCCTTCATAGATCTACAGTATATAACTATTATGAATACTTCATATATCAAGCAGATTCAAAGTGAAAGTAAATTATACTCCCAGTCCACTGTAGGTAGGAGATGAAGTAATTGGCTAAAAATACATAAAGAAATGCAGTATTTTGGTAGGAGCTGTTAATAATTTAAAGAGTTTTCATGCAAAGGTTGTGAAATCTCTCTCATCATAGGGAATTTTCTGGCTGCTTGTTTTGTTTTGCTTTATTTTTAATAAAAAGGTGTCAACAATGATTCTTATATAGTTATTGCTGATCTTACTTTTGATTACATAGGGGAACTTTTCTAGTCCCTTCCAGCCCGTGTTCTTTAACATCTCCTTAGTAGAAACTGAGATAGACTACTAATGTTGGCTTTCAGATACACTTCTGTCTTTATTCACTCCAGCCCACATATTATAGCCACTGTTTTTTATTCAAATAAAGTATTTTTACCTTTTCTGCTAATTTTCCTTCCAAGATGTAACTCAACCAGCCACTTGGGAATTCTTATTTTCACCTTATGTTAGGAGATACAAATTTTGTTGGTTTTGTTTTGTTTATTGGTCCCTCTATTAGTATTCTGACCTCTGTGGTTACTTCTGAAGTCTTTCTGGGGATATTTATTCATCCATAAGGTTTATGGCCTATAGGAATTTACTTCTTCTTTTTCCTAGAAATAAAATAAATACCAGAGATAGAATAAAATATTTAAGAATCAAGGAAAGGGAAGTTTAACAGAATTTCATTATTGCTTTCCATAGACACTGGGTTATAACAGGTTTTGATCCTGGTTTTCTCTTTTTTGGGTGGGATGGTGTGATTTACAAGATTCACAACATCATATAACCATGGAATAGTTTCAGTCGGAAGGGACCTTTAAAGGTCATGTAGTCCAACTCCCTTCAAGGAACAGGGACATCTTCTACCAGATCAGGTTACCCAGAGCCAAGTCCAACCTGACCTTCAATGTTTCCAGGGATGGGGCATCGGTCACCTCTTTGGGTGAAACCTGTTCCAGTGTTTCACAACACTCATTTCTTCCTTTTTTCTATCCTCTTTTAGTTTAAAACCATTACCCCTTGTCCTATTGCAACAGGCCCTACTTAAAATTCTGTCCCCATCTTTCTTATAAGCCTCCTTGAAGTATTGAAAGGCCATAATAAGGCCACCTTGGAGCCTTCTCTTCTTCTGGCTGACCAGCCCCAACTGTTTCAGCATGTCCTCATAGGAGAGGTGTTCCAGCCCTCTGATCATTTTTGTGGCCCTCCTCTGGACCCACTTCAACAGGTTCATGTCTTTCCTGTTCTGGGGTCTCCAGAGCTGGACACAGCCCTCCAGGTGGAGTCTCACCAGAGCATATTCCCAGAACGGAGGATTATTAGGTGGGTATGCACAATGTCATGTACATGCTGACATTTCACATGAACTCATTCACACAATCCTGGCTTTGCTCTTCATTTCTTTTTCATGGCAGTCTCAGAACAGTCCTGCTCCTGGAAAACAGGAGCTTGTCTGTTTGCAAGGAGGTTTTCTTGGCCTGTATAAAGCATGCAGTTTTACTAGGACAGAAATGCTTGGTGTTCACACCTACATGCCTGATGAGTTGGTTTCATCATCTCACTAGACAACCAAATCAGGAAAGGTATTCTGTTTTTTCAGCTGTGATCTTTGTCCTGCAAGAGTGTTGGCTCCCTCCACTGCAGTCAGGGGAAAAGACAAATAGTATCAACTTCTACCAAGTTTGTCAGGTCTTTAGTGTCTCATTCAAAACCATCAAGACAAAAATATTTTTAAAATGTTTTTTAATGTTTTTACTTAAGGCTTGTTTAAACTAATGAGTGGCTTTTGCTAATTCTCTGTGGAGTTGCCTTAAGAGTATCATTGTGTTTCATTTATTACACATATCCTCTAAAAAATGGTTATCTACATAATTTGAGACTTCATTTCAAAAGTAGTAAAAGACCTAATAAATCTTGGCACTGATGGTAAGTCCATTGTCTAAAGTGTATCCATTTACCATTGATTTCCCATAGTGAAGCTCTGGAACTACATGAATGAAAGTAGAGGTGCTTCCGGAAAAACATGATGTTGAAGAAAATACACGAGTTCCACTTGCTAGCAATTTTGTTTTTCTTTTTAATACAGCACAAAAAAAAATAATCAGCATTGTAGGGAAATTGTCTGCAGGATTAACAAATTTCCATAAGTTTTGAATAAACTGATATGGATCTCGGCAGATGTTAAACTTATTCTTTTATTAAGAGATTATATGATAGTTTTCATTTTTGAGATTTTATTCATATCATAATGTCAGAGCATACCTTAGTAGTGTCTGCTGGAGAAAAAAACCAAACCAAACCAAACCAAAAAACAAAACTAGAAACCAGAAAAGGATATACCATAAGACTTTTAAAATCTTAATACTTTTTGAATAAGTATAAGAAAATGTTATGTTCAGCAAAGGAACCAAACCCTAAAATATTTAATTAAATAATTCTGACTTCCAGTTTGCACATTGTCAATTGAAATAAATTGCATACTTTACTACATCTTATTATTTGCAGTTTTCACATGCTTTTTGCTAGAGGTTCATTACAAAGCTAGTGATATCATTCTGTGTATGTCTGATTAATTTTACCTTCAATTGCATCATCCAACAATACAGAATGCATTTTTCTCAACATTACAGCCTGGATTTAGGATATTGCAATTTGGGTCAAAAAAAACCCCCCAAACAAAAAACAACATACTTTTGCTGGTATTGATCTTTGTGAGTAATGTCATCTGTATGACAAATATATCTGCCTTGGCCTACCACTTCCAGATAGAGCAAGAAGAGATTACTCTTTAGTACGAAGAGAAACATTCATTCCATCTAAAATACTAAGAATTAATGGGCTATTTACAGGGAAAAATCTATCATCAAAATAATCCCAGGAGAGAAGATAAATAAAAAATTTAGTGGTATGGACAAGGAGGTTAAATTCACGACATAGTCTGCTTCTTCTTATCTTTGGCTAATCAATCATTATTATACAAGTGAATGTACCACATACACTTTATAATCTTTTCCTGTGGAAATTTACAACAGACATGGATTATTTTTTTTTTCTAGATAATTTTTTCTACATTGAATACATATTTTTAGTGGGAATAAAAATCTTCTAAGTAGCTGTATCTTTTTACTATTTAATTTTAAAAGAATCGAAGAACTGAAGAACAGAATAGCAACAAAGCTAACTCCGCAGAACTGCATAGACTAACCCAGTCCAGACTTGTGCTCACTCACTGGTCCTGTTTGGTGGCTTTATGTATACAACCTGTATGTATTCTCCATAGCCCAAAAAAGGCAATTTGGATAAGCCAACAACAGAGATCATCTCATAAAACCCATGGTGTCAATGAGTCGGTGGAACACTATCATGCATTTCCATTACTTCTTTATACATCCTGTGGCAAACAACTATCCCTGAGAGAAGTCGGCAATATTACAGCATAAGTCTTTGAAATACTTTAGTAATGATACTATATAAAATAAAATTCAATAAAAAAAAAAAATCATCATTATTTTAACATCTCACTCACCAATATCAAAATATACGTAAAGGGAAACTGCAATTAAGATGTGTATAGTACCTGTAGGAGGAAAGAGTATGCTTTGAAAAGAGCTCACCACAAGACCCAGGAAACATATTATAGCTTTAGCAAATGTGCAAATTCCCTTCATGCAGAAGATCAACGCTACGCAGGACGCCACCAGGGCTAAGATGGAAGTGAATGCCCAAGGCACAAATACGGAGATGCTGGGGAGATATGTAGCATTTTGAGAGGACTTCAATTGAAGCAATCTCAGTCCCTGAGAGCATCTTAAATCTTGAAGGCTTATATTGCTAAGTAGTGCTAGCATCGACACGAGAACATCATGAGATAGGAGAGGGGCAGCCTCTAACACTGAACTCCTTTGTGGCACTCATTTATCTGTCACTTTTAAATATGTAAGACTTACCCACTATGCATATGAGAATGTAGTTTGTTATTAGATGGTACTATTGATATATTCAATAGACCTATTAATCTCTGTTTTGCATAAAGCAGTGGATATTGCTGTTCTTTTGAGGCTTCCAGGCTTTAGGTGTAGAGTACATGCATATCCTTTGACTGGCAGCATTGGAAGATGGTCTTAGGAGGTTTGAAACAGAATGTCTGTGAAGGAAATCAACAAGGAAATTCATGAAGTCTACAATCTACATTTTGGAGATTTTAACACAGCTACCAAATAAGAAATAGCATTTAGTAACAAAAACACCCTTTTGTTACTCAATGGGTTAGGAGGTGATTAATTGTTTTTAACACAGAGTTTCTCTACAGTATTTGCTACAACTTTGTATTACACTTTTCCAGAATGGTCAAGTGCTACTCTGTTTATTACATGGTCTTATTGAATTAAGTTACAGAACTAGAAATCTAGATATTTAGAAATAAAATGGATCTTGAAAAGATATTTGTGCTGTGTGAATACACAATAAAATCAAACTTATGTGTTCAGCATAGTCAGGCTTTTCTATATTGTAACATAATAGTCCAACTGTTCATAGCTGGCTATAATAACGTTTATATCTCACTTCTAAGAAAAAGGCAAAAAAAAAAATAATTGGTAAGCCCAATAACCCAATGACTGTGTTATTTAGTTATTCTTTCTGATTATGAAGAAAAGAACTAAAAAAAAATCCTACTGTTTTGTTTTGCATTGTCATGTGGTATTCATTTTCTCCAAGATGTTGAGGACTGAACTTGAGTTTGGATTCCAAAGAACATAACAGCACTGACAACTTTTTAAAATATGTTTAAACTGACCCAAATTTGATTTCAGTGGGAGCAAGGTCAGTACCAAGATAGCTTATACATCAAGTTCGTTTTTTTAATCTACAGACTTTATGGAGAGGTAGCTGACTGACAAATGTTGACAATTTAAAAACTGCACATGCTAATCACAGCAAAAAAAAAAAAGTTTTTCCTAGAGTATGTGGATTTTTGTTTTACATTTGCTTCTGTTTAGAATCTGTGTTTTCACAGGGATTTTGTAGTGGGCTACATGCCTTTAAGACTCTGTATGTTTTGGAATGAACAATAATTTTGGGGAAAAACTATTTTATCATATCAGTTACTCCTTGTGAGAAATTACAAGGGAGAATCCTAAACCATGTTATCTTTTAATATTTTAATGTATATATTTTCTTATTCAGACTATTTTGTATATGATGTAATATTTGTATTTACTATGAAATTTTCATTTGCTTTTTCTTGCCAGGCAAATATGTTAAGACTGACATTAACAAGATCTATTAAGATAGAATTCTACAACATTAAATCAGATCTAAATAGCTTTTATTATTAAATAGGATTTTCAGACATTAGATAACCAACCGGAATATAACAGTGGTGAAATAATTAATCCCGCTACACAAGTAGCTGGCAGAAACTAGAGATCAGTGTGTATCTAAATCAAAGGGTTTGGTTGGCTTTACTTGTTTATGGGCCTTGAAAATTATGTACTTCTTCTTTCTGCTTCATCAAAAGACAAATTCTTAGATAACAATTGTGTTCTATAGTCTGACTGATCAGATGATGCTGACTATCTTTCCTGCTACAAGCCACTGCTTCACACTAAAAATATTAGTTTAATAAACTATTTATTTCCCATAGGAATTTTTTTATGTGTTACAGATAATGGAGAGGCAGCGAGAGGACAGACAACACCTAATATGACTTCAGGAAGACAGGCGGTGACACAATCTTCCTATTAAAATGGGTCACAGAAGGACATTTGAGTTTCCATAAATGGGTAGTATTCATCAATTCAATAGATGAGAAACCTGTCAATGAATTACATACCTCCTGTACACTGCCAATTAGACATAAATGTCCTCCAACAAATAAAAAAAATAATTGAGTTTACAAAATAAATATTGCTTGGGTAAAATTATATATACAAAGATTTATGCAAATATTTCTTTTGGGTTTCAGGATATGTGGAGTCAAAATATTTGGATAAAGCCTAGTCCCACAGAATTGAACTTGAAAAGTTTATAACTCCATCATGAAAGTCTGTAACTAAGCAGGATGAAAAGATTAAAGACATAGTCTTTGTACTATGTGGTACTTTGTAACACACATTGTTCATTCAAAGAATTCTCTTTTAATTTCAAATAACTTAAAGAATTTTTAAACTAGATGAGTGATGACACCCATTCAGCCTGAAAAGGTCAATTGCCGGTTTTGTTATGATGTTAACAGCAGACACACAAGAAATACAAATGGGCTATCTAGGGTGTTTGGAAATGGGGAGAATTGATTGTTTTCCCCCATATTGTTTGTCCTTTCCAGGAAGAAAGCTTTCCTGTCAAGCCAAGGTGGATCTGACTATTTTCAGACTTGAGCTCTTTTGCACAGTAATGTTGAGGATAAGGAATTCCTAGCATCACATTTCATTTCTCTTACTGTTTAAAGCCACTCTGTAAACATGCACAGAAACAGCCCTGATGACAACTTCAGAAATTTACTTTAGGGAGTAAGTGGAAGATCACAAGATGTTGTGTTTTTGAGATTTGCTAGGAAGTGGAGCAGGAAAAAAGTTCAGAGATGGAGTAGCTTGCTTCCTTAAGAGAAAAATTGTATAATATTTATTTATTTGTATTTTCCTACAAGTTAATTACATTTCCATGAGAGATAACAGTAGCACTGTTCTTTTTTAACAAAATTTTAGATGTTTTTTTTCTCCTTCCCAAGAAAATGCACAAAATATGTGGTCTAGGATCTCTACTTGTTTATTTCAGGAACTAGGCCTGTAAATTGTGAAATACACTAGGGTGTAGTTGACCAGAAGCAAAATTACTAACAAAGTTACAAACAGCCTTAAAAACAGTTTTAGGAAGAGACAATAAAATGTCTCATGAGATTGTATGGCAGTATTCATTAGAGATGAGAAAGTTATTATTACATTTTCAATAATTTGCTTAATGTATGTATTTTGCTTTATAACTGATTAACACTATAACAGCAGCTATGATTGCCATTAAAAAAAGATTTGTGTTTGTATTTGGAGAGAGTCCCTATTCCAGTAAGTTATTAGTTTTCAAAAATGAAACTTTTTCATTGTTCTTACAGTATTCACAGTGCTTCTTTCATGTATAAAGTGGTAGCTGAAATCTCTTCTTTTTCTGAAAAAAAAAGTTTTGAAATATAATAATATATAATAAATAT
>VXAK01003637.1:18482-35963 GCA_013399435.1 Arenaria interpres | reverse complement strand
CACCAGCTGTGTCAGGAAGTTGTTATCTTCCACACATTCCAGGAGCGTCCTAGATTGCTTCCTCTCTGCCATATTGTATTTCTTGTAGACATCTGGTAGGTTGAAGTCCTCCACAAGAACAAGGGCTAGCAACTTCTCCCAGCTGCTCACAGAATATTTTGTCCACCTCTTCATCCTGATTAGGTGGTCTATAACAGACTCCCACCGTGATATCAGCCTTGTTGGCCTTCCTGCTGATTCTTAACCATAAACACTCAACCCTATTGTCACCATCATTAAGCACTAGAAAATCAAAACACTCCCTAACATATAGGGCCACCCCACCACCTCTGCTTCCTTGCCTATCCTTTCTGAACAGCCTGTAGCCATTGATAGCCGCACTCCAGTCATGGGATTCACAGCGAGTTTCAGTGATGGCAACTGCATCATGGTTTTCCAGCTGCACAATGGCTGCCAACTCCTCTTGTTTGTTGCTGATGCTGTGTGCATTGGTGTACAGGCACTCCACTGGGCTGTCAGCTGTGCCTCCTTCCTAGAGGAACACCTCTTCATTCCTTTGAGGTGATTCCCTGGTATTTCCCTGTCATCTCTTATTCCCTCCGGGGTCCTGGCTCATCTCTGTAGGACTTCAAGTGTGCTGCAATGTGGCCAGCATATCTCAGACCAACAAGCTGAGGGCCCTTACTAGCACGCCATCCCTCTAACCTTTGCTACGGTAGTACACGTGCTTCTGAAGGATAGGTTTTTTGTGGACTAAGCAATGTCAATCTCTGCTGAGTCTATCATTGTTGAGACTCTGCAGTTCGTGCTTATTCTCAGCATATCAGACTCTTGCTTGGTTTCTACATAGGTTGTGTACTAAATATTCAGTACAATTATTCAGATTTAAAAGACATTCCTGCCACTTCATGGCTTTACATCAGAGAGGAGCTGTCTAATATTAAGGAAGAAAAAATGGTTTCCTCAGCTGCTTTTTCTCCTTTTTTCCCCATCCCTCTGCCCTCCTTCTTTTTATCTTATCCTGTATCATTTTGTTTTACAAAACAAAAACTAAAAAGTTCCTGACAAAAGTCTTCCATGGTGCAGAATTACATATACCTCCTTTCACCCTACTGCAATACAAACACGATTGCTGTGTCAATGAACTGGGTGGACTGCAGGACCAGACCAAGGTCAAGTGAAGAAATGGAGGAAACAAATGTGTACGAGCTGGAGTGTGCTAAGGTAAAGAGGTACTCTGTGTAAGGAGACAAAGAGATGGGTGTGGAATGGAACTAGTCAGGAAGCCTGTGTGATCCACCTGTAATGTTAAGAAAGAAAGATTGCACATCCTCTTCGTTATTTTTCACAATTACTTCCCACATTTTATTATATTTTTTTTTGGCAAAAAGAGGGCAAAGAGGCAAAGAAGGAAACTGACTACATGAGTCTCAGGGAAAATTCCTAACAACTACACAAGAATTATCTGAAGCCTGAGGCAACAGAAGGAGGTTGTACAGATTATGCAGAACCTGAAAATTGAACTTCATGGCAAATTGCTGTAACCAGTTAACACAAACAGTTACCGATTGTGGATTTAAATGTCTAAAATGTATATAGGAATAAAAGCATCAAGCTACACATTTTGGTTCTTCTTGCCTTGATTTGAGTGTAAGAGAAAGCAAGATTGCCCTACTCAAATTCAGAAAAACATAGACCATAAGACAGATACTTCTAGCCAGATTTTTGCATGCAAGATACGCTTTGGTGTGATTAAATTACCATGTAAATAGAACATATAACTTTGTAATTCTATTTTTGTTAATTCTGTGTATCACATTTCTTTTGACGATAATGCAACATTTATTAAATTAGCAGTTTTTTCACATCCTGTACATTCTCAGTTTTTGAGCTTAAGTGGACATTTAACCTTTTGTACCTAATCATTATTTTCTCTTGTGTTTCTCATCATTATATTGTAGGCATTGTTTTCCTCTAGACAGGAACAAATAGTTCTGCCAAAATAAGAAGCTCTACAACTTTAATGAAGTTTCTGGATGGTGCCCATGATTGATTTTAAACTAATCCAATTTCTTGTAAAGACCGTGTATCTCTTCTAACATCACAATGTTTGACATCACAACCAGTCAAAAACATCTCACATATGAGGGATGAACAGCCTCAGAAGTACCATTAACAGCATGCAGAACCTCAGTGCTTTCCACAAGGATAACAGAGAGAAAAGCGTTGTCTCCTATACAGGAAGCCTATTTGTGAATAATGTCTATGCTTTCAAAACTCAGAAAGGCTTCAACAGCTGGTTTTGCAGCCAAATTCTGCAGTTATCTACTACATACTCAAATGAAAAAGTTAGTGTAAACTAAAAGGGCTCCGGACTTAAAGCACAGCTTTTTAAGTCATGTATCTGCTTCTGTAAATGTATGGGGTTGCAATGTGTTTCACCTTACAATGCCTATTGTATCCTTGGACCCAAAAGTGATCACCTCTGTCCACTCTGAAAAAAAATTCAATAGGAATATTTCCATAAACTTCAATGTAGACTGACTCCTGCTTATAAATTACTCACACAAAGAACTGTGAGCACAATAATGATTTAACACTAAGTTTTGAAAGAAATTCATAATACTTCGTCAGTATTTTCAGTTCTTCCCTCCTTACCCATACTTCCCCTTCACAAACTTTTAAAAAAAGAAAAATATTATAGACATATTTTAACAGTGACTATATCAAAACTGCTACCCTAAGTTTTCAGTGTGGGGTGGGTTGAGTTAAAGTTCTAAAATATTTCTGAAGTGTGATCTGGAATTAAGTGACACTACCCTCCCTACGCTCACAGGATTTAAAACTATGTCCAGCTGACACTTGAAGTGAAAGAACAAATAATCACAGCATGAACCATTATAAGTTCTAGCAATAAGGGAACCATCCATTTATTCAACTGTACTATCTACCAAAGCCACTTAGGAGGGAAAATGCTGCTGTTGCATTGCTACCTTCACAGCTGGTGTCTCCCAAATATTTATAGTATATGTCTACAAAATGTGAGATTAAAGCATCATGCCACTGGATAGCAGGGAATTTAAAAAATCTTCCTGATCAAATTATTAAAATTAAAATCATAAAAAATTGGGCTTGGAAACGACCAAAGGCATTGCCTATTCTTTCTGCTGTTCAAAAGGCAGGATCAGTTGTACAATTTTTTTCGTGACACAGACTCCTTAGCCTTTCAAAGTCATTTATTGTATTGTTTCATTACTTTTATCAATTGAAATAAAAATCGACTAAAAATTCCTACATTAATTTTTCTTGCTCCAGTTCAAACAGATTTCTTTTTCCTGATCTTTGCAACAGCCTTTGCCTACCTGACTTCTTGCTTTTTGTCCCTGTAATCTCTCATCATCTTTTGGTTTAGATAGTCCTAGTCTCCTTAACTTTTTCTCAGAAGTTATTTTTTTAAACCCCTGATCTGTCTCAGCCAGATCCTTCAGATCTTTCTTACTAATCCACACTGTTTTCAAGAAGATGTACATCTTTCTCAAGATGCCCAAAATAAAGAAAAGCATGACACACTTGAGGCCTTACTAATGGAAAATAAATTCAATTTACTAAATTCACTAATGGTAAATAATTATTTTTTTTGTAAAGAATAGTTATCTAACATTTCTTACAAGCCCTGTTTATATTACATCCTCATATACATCCTTACATTTTCTCTTACAGACTTGGTGATTTATGGTTAGCTTCTTGCTCACCATAATTTGAAAAATTTTCATTTTGTTTGTTTTTATTAGCTAGTCCTATCCTGAATTGCTGCTGCCTATTATTACCACACAAATAGAGTACCTTATATTTATCATAGTGAATTTCATCCTTGCTTCCCATACCATATCTCTAATTTGTCAGGATGATTTTGAATTGTGAACCTTTTCTCCACTGCAGTTGTTATTCAGCTTTGTTTCCAATAGCATATTTATTAAGTAAACTCTTTCTCCCCTCATCCAAGTACCTAGAAGTACCAAGCAGTGCTTCTGCAGATGATCACATTCTCCTGTTTATTAAACCACTGATTCCCATTCCATGGTACTTTTGCATGTACAAAATAGTTAAATCTAGATCATGTTTCACAAATGCTCTTATGAAAATGTCCTGTAATGTCTTACGTAATGTCTTGTAAATGATTTTTCAGATTGGATATCCTGTGTCGAAGACCTAGTTTAAGATATATGAAAGTAGAACAATTTTTCTTTTTTCTTTTTTTTTCTTTTTTTTTTTTTTTTTTTACTTTNTTTTTTTTTTTTTTTTTTTTTTTTTTACTTTACTTTTACTTGTGTCTTAAAGAGACAAAAGTTAGACACAAAAAAAAATTCTGGTACAGAAATGTAAGTTTCCAATCCTCTACTGCATGGACTAGGAAGTAATAATAACTTGTAAAAATCCTATCAGATTAATAGGTTAGACTAGAATAATTACATATTAAATGAGATCTAAATTTCCTATCTAAATGTCATCAGTGTGACTTTCTTGCTGTTACTTAAAGCAGATCAGAGGCAGATCCCCTCACCAAGCGATTTTCAGCTTTCTCGCTTTCATCTGAATACAGCCAGATATTCAAGGAGATAAGGTTTTCTCTTAAAAGTCTTTCTTTGAAAGTCCTTCTGAATCTTCTGGTGAACATAGATCCTTATTAATGTTTTATAACGTTTCTGATTTTTTCATTAATAATCATAGCTTTTCTACTTCAACAACAGGAAGTTTCACTAATACAAGGCACAACTTAACATAGAACTCAATATTTTTTAAAATAAATATGTACTATTAACGTGAACTAAGGATGCAAGTTACAATACCACCTCCTCCTTGCTTTTAATTCATAGACAATTAGACGACAGGAAAGTATTGCCAAATTTCAAGAAAAGGTATTTGGTTTACATGAAGAAAACAAAATTAAGAAAATTGACTTCACTAGGGGCAAATCATGCCTGACAAATTTGATGGCCTTCTACAATGGCGTTACAGTGTTCATGGGTAAGGGGAGAGCAACAGACGTTATCCACCTGGACTTGTGCAATGAGTTTGACGCTATCCCACATGACATCCTTGTCTCTAAACTGGAAACACATGGATTTGACTCATGGACATTAAGATATCAATGTGGACATTATAGATATTAAGAAGAAATTCTCTACTGTGAGGGTGGTGAGACACCAGAACAGGTTACCCAGAGCAGCTGTGGCTCCCCATCCCTGGAAGTGTTCAAGGCCAGGCTGGATGGGGCTTTGAGCAACCTGTCCTAGGGGGAGGTGTCCTTGCCCATGGAAAGGGGATTGAAGCTAGATGATCTTTAATGTCTCTTTCAACCTAAATCATTCTACAATTCTATGTTTCTGTAAAAATATTTAGGAATTCTAAATAACTGTTTCTAGGAATAGATGCTGTGCTCCTGCTTGATTGCAGTAAAAAACTAACAACCTTTAACCTATAGTAAGCGTAAGTATAGAATTTGAAATAGCTATTTCATAAAATACTATTTAAAATAGTATAGGTCTTAAAATATTATTGTCTGTCGTACAAGAACATTGACATATCCGAAGTTATTGAAATGTCTTTTTTCTTATTTTGCTAGGTCTTTCTGTACTCACTTAAGGTACTAACACTTTCTCCTTTCTCTTTGTTATTAACAGCAATTAGGACTACTTGAAAATCAAAATCTTTTGTGAAATAAAAAAATTTCTTTAACACAATAAATAACCTCAGTTCGGTTAGGAGACGAACCTTTTTCAAAAAAGTGGTTATCAAAATAGATTAACATTTCAATTTTTGACATTTAATTTTGCCAATTATATTTATTTTTTTTCCGTCGTAAAAAAGTACAAATATCAAAAGAGAATTCAGATTTTGAGAGAATGTAAACAATTCATGAAAGCCATCAGCATTAAAAAAATATCGATCTTAGAAAAAAAGGGGGGTGGGCACAAAAAAGTTGTAATATTTAATACTTTTCATTTGAAACATTTTACTTTATTCTAGCAGCAATGGAATATAAGAAATATTCTACACTTTGTCTTGCACTAAAAACAACTATATGATCTTTTACAGTTAGGGTTGCTAACAGTACTGCTACTTCTGTATACAGTTGCATTGATTATGGAGCTATAAGTGTATAGCTAGTCTAGAATGAGCATTGTAAAAGATTTTGGCTTCTGGTTTTCTTTCTGTCTACCACACCACTATTCATGAATCAACACAGACTCCAAATGTAAAACACTGATTGATTTGGTTTGCTGCCATTCGTGATCTAACAATTGAGAAAGGTCTCTTGTGGGTGGCCCATGTGCTATGGAGGTATCAGGTAAGGAGGAAGAGAAGGTTGCCCTCTTCCATGCCCTAAAAAAACTGGCAATATAAACTTCTTTCTTTGGAAACAAGTCAAACAACATCACTTTTTTCCCCAAAATGTTTCCTACTCCCTGCATCCTTTATTTTAAGAAACAAAGTAATAAAGGATTTTTTACTTCTTTTACATTAGAGATGGGTGCAAGAAACAGGTTGCTGTCAGCAGCTCCCTACAACCATAACACACTAAACTGGTTCACATGAAGTATCATCTACCAATTTCTGTGAGACTGCTCTGAAAATAAGGGTATTATTCGGTGCAATGATGGCAGAATTTTCCTGAGGGAATGCAACTTTATATGTGTTCAAGGAAAAGAAAGAGAGATACACACATACAAGAAGAATTAAAGGGCAGAGATTCTAATGTCCTTGAGCAAATGTATTCATTTTTATTTCTCTGTACTGTTGCAATCTAAACCAATTTCTTTAGTGTCACAAGCAAAACGTAGTCTGGACAAGTGCAGAGAAAAAACTGCTGTGAGGACTGAAAAGAAAGATTGTTTTATTCTAAGCTGCCTCCTAGTCCTCTGCATTAGACGGCTGAAAAGTTAAGTATACAGCAGCCATTGACTTCAAATTAAGTGGTAATGAATGCAGATTTCCATGAAGATTCCATGAGTTAGTAATTACAGTTTTATTGCAATTGGAAATGGCAAAATAAACTCAGTCTCCACTGTCCCATACATGTAATTGATGAGCTAATTTGTCTCAGCACTCTCACAGTTTTAATATTTCTCCATCAATGCTATGAAAATTAATAGGATGCAAAATGTATAAAATCATATTCCCCAAGAAACTACTGTTCACTACCAGTGAAGTATATTTATTTCATTTGCCTTTGGTGTGGGGTCACCATTTTTTTTCTTTTTTTTTTTTTTTCCTTTTTCTATTTCTTTTTCTTTCTTTTTCCTTTTTTTTTCTTTTTCTTTTTTCTTTTCCAGTTTTGTTTGCTCTTTCTTTTTCTCTTTATCTTATCTTTATCTCTTTCTTTCTTTTCTTCTCTTATTTTTATTTTCTTTCTTTTTTTTTTTTTCCTCTCTTTCTTTCCTCAGTGACATTTTCAGACTTGGTATTTTGTGACATTTTAAGTTTCATATTACTAACACTCTGGCAACAGAAGTAAAAGTACACATACAGGAAGAGTTGTAGTCAGAGACATCAGCAGAGGTTTATGTGAGCTCTGCTCCTTACGAATATTTGCAAATAGACAGCTTTCCTATGAAAAGGCTAGGTTGATTTTTTATTTTATTTTGGTTTTGTCTCTGTTGTGGTTTCTATTGTGATTCACTTCATTTTGTAAAATCTGTGGCTCCACAGCATTCCTCTGAGATACAGTTAAGCAACGATAACCAGAATAAAAAGAAACTCCTCTTCTGCAGTAGACTGTGGTTGTACTAGGTGAAGGGAGACCCTCACAGAGAATGGGGAAGAAATAACCCCCATGGACACACCTTGGGGAGTGACCTGCCTTTTTGGCTTTTGGCAAGAGCATCATCTGCATTTTTGTAAGGGATCACAGAAGTCCCACTAGCTGCTGTACAGGCTATGCTGCTAATCCATTGCTAACTGCAAGAATTTTGGTGGGTTTTTTTTGTAAATATGGCTTTTAATGTTAATTGATTTGCAGTATAAAATATTACTTCAGCAGTCCAAAGCAGCCCAAGAAATCCATACTCATTTAACCTTCAGGAAGGTGAGGAAATAAGGTGCTCTTTATGGGAAGGGATGAGTCAGGACTGTTTGCACCTGCTATAACTAATTCTCTTCAAAGAAATATGAGATAGAAAACAAGAAAATACATCTACTTTTACAGAGATCTATTTAGTCTCTGGGAAAAAAATAACAAAATATTCAATGCATATAAACGTTTCAAAAAACCCTACTGGGCCGTAATTCAGAAAGAGATGTAAAAAGAGGACACTCAACAAGATATCATGTCTCTCTTTTTCCTTCCATAGCGTGTATTCCCCCAAAAAGTGAACACACACTGCTTAGTGATTTGAGCAGTAGAAGAGAAAGAGCAAAATGTAGGTCTAGGAACAGGCAGGGCTCAATGACAGAAGATAAATTTGTATCTACCTTGCCACCAATATGCGGATGCCCTCTTGCTGCAGTTTCTTTATGGGAGTCACTCAGTGAAGACATAATCACTAAAAGTGCCAGGCTGTAGCCTAAGTAACAGTGGGACTGTCATGCTTATTTATATCTACATAGATTTATTAAAAGCATCCCAGCTACACTCCAGGCACTAGTATAAATATTAAAAATACGAATCAATCATCTGTGATGTTTGAGGCTTCCACCAGTGGGTTGTGAGCCTGCCATTCAAAGAAACAGCCTATAACTGTCCATCTTGGTCATCTCAGCCTACACCTGGCAAGGTAAAATGACTAACCTTGAAGGTCAAGAGCTGGAATCTGTGCTTATCTAGACAGTGAGAATTATAGCAGATTTATGCTTACTGCATAGACAACAGAAAATCCCCTTCCTCCGGGTTTATCTAAAAAGCCACTGGGCCTCCTCTTTTTATAGGAGAAGACTGGGAACATGTGGGCATCAGCAAGGTTACACTTAGCATTACTAATGCATCTATATAAATGATATCAGGCATGAAGTTTGTTGTTATTTTCTTTTACAGCACAGTTGTTTTAATGATCATGCTGTGTATTTTGTGTAGAAGTCTAAAAATTCCTATTTTCTTTGATTTTAGTGAGCATTCAAGTGTAAATAGTAACTGTTTTCCCCACAGCATCTGTCTCCTGTCCTTATCATACTTTTTCTCTAGCAAATGCAATATTCTGTCAGCATACACAGATTCATCTATTTTCATTATCCTTCTACTTTTCTTCTAGATATAATTACTTTATATATAACGAAGACCATACCTGTTACAGACAAGACCTTCTTAAGCACAGAACAGACTTCATGCTTGTCTCTTCACAGTTTTCTCAGTGTCCAAATACAGTTTAAATTTTGTAACTTTAGAAAAGAGAAAACCAATTGATTTATTCCTTCCTTGTACCTGCAAGATTCCAGCCTACAGCCATTACTTTGCATACATATCAACTAAAAGATCTCCTACCCTATTGTATCTCTTGCATAATCTAGTCAGCACTAAAGCAGAGGTATTATCACTGAGGTTTTTTCTAAAAAGGTTCGACAATATGAACCACAACAAAGCAAAAAACTCCATTTTTATATTTTCTAATATATTCGTGCTTGCACTCCACAATTTCCTAAAGTGCAAGGGAGAAGATCTACCCAGTGGCAAGTCAAAGTGTGTCACAAATGTTACTCACACAACTAGGGTGGGCTTGCCCATTACCAGTGTTGCAAATTAATAACCTGAAAGCAGCTTCTAATCCAGTGTTTTCACTTCCCAGCCACTATGTACGCTTCTGGTCTCTGCAGCTCCAGAATGCAGATAGTGTAGTAAAATTATTAGGAAGAGGAATTATTAATTGTTTTACAAGACATAATAAAAATGCTAGTCTTCATTCTCCATTTGAAGAGGAAGAGGTTGCAGAGGAGTATAATTAAGGTTTGCAAAATCCTGATTGTAATGGTAAGACGAATGAAAAACTGCTGCTCAGGAAATTCTGCAACACTGGAATCATTGGGTGCAAAATTTAATTTTGAAAAAGAAATGAAAGTGCTTTTTACACAGCAGATAAAGAGCTTCTGAGATACGGCATCACAAAAGGTTTACAAAGGCAAACAGAATTAGCAAATTCAAAAAAGGCTTAGCCTGATTCATGGAGAACAGGTCTTCAAACCGACCTGTAAAGTAGACAGGTAAACCACTTAATGCTAAGATGATTGTGGGAGCTAGAGGGATATGAGGGGAAAGGACCACCAACACCATGGCGCTGCTGGAGGGAGACTGCCAGGTCAGGCCGACCAGCAGTGTCACCTCCTGGAGAATTTCTAGCATTTTGTTGCTTGAAACATAGCCCATTTCATTTGCTTGCAAAATCTGACTGGTGGACAACTTTTCATAACCAAATTTCCAGGTCAAGCCATGTTTTCTTCTTAAGTGGTGTATTCACTGAGTGTCTACACAGTCTTTGAGAACAGCTGGAACTTAAACAGAACTTTAGCTACTCTTCCAGGGGCGGACAAATCTTCCCTTGGAGGTGAGTCCATGACAGCTTTCTTAAATGATATTTAACATTTTTTTCCCCAAACTCACAGTTCTGATACTTGATGATTCAAATTCCCATGATTTCATGTAAGATTTTTAACAGGGAGCTCATTTTTGCCTCAGATCCAGAAAAATTTCCATGTCACAAAAAAAGTTAGTAAAATTTGACCCCCAAAATCCACCTGTCCTTATCAAAAGCTAGCACAAAAAAGGTTAACGGACTAATTTGTCACCTGTAGGATGACTTATGTGTCAAATCATAAAAGAACATCTTCACTGTATGATAGCTTTCTTCACAGAGATCTGGTCTATGGATAAATGGAGAGATATAAACCAACACACTGTTTCTAGTCTTTAAATCATCATAAATCACTATAAATAGAACAAGAAAAAGTGCAGCAGCAAACACCAATAAATCCTAAAATGGGAGAAAACAATTTTTAAAAAGGAGTGAAATGAAGATAGACACAGCATCCTTCAACATACAAGTTACACAAGGTGTGCAATTTAAGTCAGATGAACAGTGTGTAGTATTTTTTTGAAGTTGCAGTTTGCTCTCAGTATCCAGCAACAAAAAAGGGAAAGGGTCAGTATAAGAATACCTCTGTCTTTTGAAAAATAAAAAACTGCTTCTAGTATTCATCAAGGATGACCCAGCAAGAGATACCTTTGACCTACAGTTTTAAGCAAACAGAGTCTCACAAAGCAGAAGTATATTGTATTGTAGGAAAGCAATATGTCTTTTAAAAGGTACTATTTGGTTCTCCCTATTTCCTCCCTCTTGTGTGTAACCTCTTACAGGAATGGTGCACTGCACCAAAATTCACCTATAACTGGCAGTTCAAGTAAAAAAGAAAAACAAAAATGGAAAAAATACAGTGAAGTGAACATTTTGATAAATGGGTTTCCTCAGTTTCTTAGGCAATGACGCATGCAAGGTTTCTAATTTTAACATAAAGGAAACATATACACAGTGCAAACCATATTTATTTAAATCCTTTTGTTAAAACAACCCTTTAACTTTTAAAGATAAATGAGAATTTTTTTATGGCTTTGGGATTTTTCAAAAATACAGTTCTTCTGTTTGGACAAGGGTGTGAAGAATCAAATCACTGTCTACAACAGCTTGGACAGAATACAGTCTTGATGGGCATGTGGGTAATTCTAAGTTCAGCCAAAGTGCAAAAGAAACAAGGTACCCCTCAGATACCTGTCAGAGGCAGGTGTGATATCCTCAGGACAGATTCATACTGTATTTTGGGCTTTATCCCCTGTGTTCACTTGTCATTGGTGCCCATTTCTGATCTGGTGAAAGGCTGTTTCAAGCATGCAGTCTTTTTTATCGCTGTCCTTTCTCACAGTTTTATTCACATTTTTCTCCTTCATAGATTTTGATGAAAAGCTTTCTATCATTTCTGATAATCTGGTGAAATAACCTTCTTTCACACTTTTGTGCAACTGGCCTGGTCCTTCCAATTGTCTTGCAAAACAATTCCTGCAAAAGGAAGGTGATAGTGATTCAATTTGTCCAGGAGAGATGTCCCTTATGCAGAAGCAGCCCCTTGTGCCCAACATCATTACAGCTCCTGACCATTAGCAGCATGCCAACAAAGCACCCCATTATTAGCAAACAGACAGTAAGGAAAACAGCCAAAGCCCCTCAGACCATTTATTTTGAGCTGTGTCTATCACACCCATGGCCACTTGCAATTTTCATAAAGGAAGGAGTGCAGGTGAAGAAAAACCAAATCTATCTCAGAATTTACAGATGCATGAAGGGACTTTTTGGCCGAGCAGTCACAGAACTATTAAATTCTGTGATAACAAAGTTACTATCTGGAATTGGCTCTGTCAGACATGGGGGAAGCTTCTGGTAACTTCTCATAGAAGGCACTCCTGTAGCTCCCCTACTACCAAAACCTTACCATGCAAACCCAATACATTCTACTCTTCACCTCGTCAATCACATATTTAAGTATTATCATTAAAATCCACATTCACTACACAATCTTCATAAATTTCACAAACTTGACTCACATCAACAAAAAGAAGTCCCCACACCAAAATCAAAACATCATCACAACACTGAACAAAAGTGAACAATTTACACACAATCCACTCCTCATCCCTTCACTGCAATTACAACCACCAAAATTCTGCATGGTCATTCCGCTCTCTAACATCATTCATTCCATCTTTTGCCCATTACCTCTCCTAACGATATCCTTATCTTGAATTCTTCATGCCCCACGTTGGGTGTCAAAAAGGACTGCATAGTGGTTACTCTGGAAGATACAGGTTGCAATAATGAATGGCCTCCTCACCTCTCCTTCCTCTCCCCTGCCTTCTCCTTTCTCTTATTTTGTATAATTGGTTTGTTATCAACATGTATTGGGTCTGGCTGAGGTGAAGTTAATTTTCCCCATGGCAGCCCTCATAGTGATGTGCTTTGTACTGGTAGCTGGAAAGGTGTTGATAACACACCAGTGCTTTGGCTACTGCTGAGCAGCGCTCACACAGCATCAGGGCTGTTTCTCCAACATTTCCCCTCACCAGTGGGCAGGGGGTGGTCAAGATTTTGGGAGGGGACGTAGCCAGGAGAGCTGACCCAAACTGACCAAAGCAATATTCCATACCACATGCCATCTGCTCAGCAATAAAAGCTAAGAGAGAGGAGGAAGTGGGAGCATTTGTTATTTATGTTTTTCTTCCAGAGCCACCACTATGAAGCCCTGCTTCCTGGGAAGTGACTGGTCGTGGGGAGTACAGAATAAAACCTTTTGGTTTTCTTTGCTTCTGCATGTCACCTTTGTTTTTGCTTTATTATACTGCCTTTATCTTGACCCACAAGGTTTTTTCCATCTCATTTTCTCCTGCTAAGGCAGGGAATGATAGAGCACCTGGTGTCCAGAGAAGGTCAAACCACCACATGCCTTTCACCTATCTTTTGTCCCCATACCTGTTTCCACAGAAGCTTTCTAAAACATGCAAAAATCAGTCTTACATGAAGATAACTATAAAAGCTGGACAGGTTCTTTTGTAGTTTCAGAATTCAAATCTGAACATCCATCTTATATAGGTTACATTTTAACCAAATTCTTTTAAACAAATTTTTACTAACAATAGAATTATCTTCTGTTATAAACCCAGTAAACTTCACCAAAAATAACTTAGTTTGGCTCTTAAGAAATTCATATTTTATTTTTTTTAAGAACAAAACAAGAAGTTGTGATTGCCATGAGAATTACAATATACCACTATGCACAAGTTAGGGTGGTGACCACCCGTGGCTACAAACTTTTGTGAGTGCATCTGTTTCCATAAATGTTTTGTCCTCTCATCCAGCTCACCATCTGTCTTATCCACCTGTTGCATTATGCCTAAATCTTAGGCTGAAGTCTCTATTACAAGTGCTCTTTTGTGCCATTTGTGAAATGCTTGGGATGATTAAATTCTGACCCCAGTTGAGAACCTCAGGGTCTTCTATCATTCAGGAAACGAATAATCAGAAATACAAAATACTCTGGTAATTTCACATAGTCTCAGTCATAAACTTAATATTTTCAGCCAAGTGTGCTCTCAGCAACTATGAAGTAAGCTTAAAACTCTAGCTCCTGCAATGCTAGAATACAAGTCAATATGCTCTATATTTTACCACATATGGTCTGTGATGGTGGCCTAATCTTGAGAGAGCACATATCTAGAAATGGTAGTATCTTGGGAGTCAAAAGCAAGTGCTCAGAAAGACTTTATAAATGGAAAATATTTTCCATTTTCTCTAATTTAGTAGAAGCATATAATCAACAAACTCACATCTTGGATTTAGAATGAACATCTTGACTGATAGTTCAGTAATATCATATATCATCCAAACCTGAACTGCAATGACTGTGTAGTTCTGATTGTGTTTATGGCATGAATTTTCCATTCAATGTTAATCTAAATGTCTGTAGAAAAACACAGTGGTAATTATATATTTGACAGCATCAAAATACCATGAAATTGATGTAATGTCTTTGCATTCTGAAGAGCAGAACTGAACTTACTTTTTGGTAAAATCCCTGAATTTATGTTTCTCAAACCATATAGTATGCATAGCTTAAGCTGAAAGTTAACTCAGAAAGCAGCAAAAGCACTTTTGTATTTTATATTTTGGCTGGGTGAATGGTGCATTTCCAGATTGTACATTTAGTACAAGGGGTGAGTTGAAGCCAGTTTGGTAACAAGGTAGAAGGAAAAAAAAAACATGCCTCAAAAAAGGATATGAAAACATACAAATTACTAGCAAACGTGTTAATGGATGTTGGCAGGCAGCAGATAGCCAAGGTATACCTAACATTGATCAGCAGCTTTGCTCTGATATGACATACAAAAAAGCTTTTGCGTTTTCACAGGCTTTGGCAAGCAGCTCACCCTTCACTCTTGGCAAGAGTGAGAAGAAACATCATTTGTTTGGGTTTTTTCCCTTGGCCGATGGCACTGACCATTTGGGCCAACATTTGGCAAAGAAGAATTTTTGTTCAGCTTTTATGATCCGGCTGTAGCTGCAATTGCCTTTAAACAGTAAGCACTTTCCAGTTCAGTAACGTGTCTGCTGAGGCTCTTCCCGTTGCTCTGTCTGATATAAAGTAGAAGCTCTCAAGATTAGACATCTCTCTGGAAAGGTGAATTACTTCCTTTCATTCCCAGTGATAGTATTTCAGCTCAAAGTTGAATATGGGCTTGAATGCCTGCTCCTGGATTCCTTCTTCAGACAGGTAGCTGGGGTCCCTCATGAGAAATGACGAGTCCCAATACTTAGGGTTTTGTCATTTTTATCTTAAGACACTAAGGCCCAGGATTCAGAAATGCTTAAGAATTACATACTGTATTTTTCTCCTTCTGAACACGAGTTTCAATTCTTGCTGCTTCAAACTGAAAGAGGGATGCTTACAGACTGATCACACAGAATTATGTATATGATGTATAATGTCTTTTAGTCTTTCAAGTTCTTTTTACTTTTAGAATATTTTAGTTTAAATATATCCAAATAACAACACCTCATGTGTCATAGTTGACATACTTATTTACAAGGAGGGAGGGTCGTGACCAGGAGAAGTTACTATACAAGAGTAAAGTTAGAAACTGCCACTTTAATGCAGCAAGAGTATATGAGCTGAGTAATATTACATGGGACAGTCACTCAAGTTGGGTCCCTAAGCCATGTTTTCTGATACCATCTCTTTTTTTTTTCTCTTCTGTGTACTGCTCACTATGATTTGTCTTTCCCCTTATAAAAATTAATCACAGATGTTTTTGTTATATCTAAAAGGGAAGAATTCTAAAACTGTTCAAAAAAAATTTATCAGTACAATGTGATAAAAAAATACCTATACATAAAAAATATTACAAATGCTATTGCTTTAAAATAAGGCCCCAAGTAATGTCTTGCAAGATCTTTCCAAATGATGATTCTAATTTAAATAATTTTTCAAATCAAGTGAAGCTGGAACCATCTGATGCAATTTGTGTACTTTTTACATTACTTGTATCAAAAGCATTTCACATACCTTTACTCACTGTACTCAAAGCTGGTGCATGGCAAATATGAAGACCAGTATAATTGTCTGTACTCACACCTATATTCATTGCTAAGTTCTATACATGATATCAAAATAACCTAAATAAATCTTTGTCAATTAATAAACTTCAAATTCAGTCCTCTGACCTAAAGCAATGGGATCGTTTCCAATTTAGATAACTCCTTTGGTAAAGCCTTAATGTATTATGTTTTTTCAGTGCAGAAAGAGAACTGGAAACCTTACCAATTTATTGTGTTGAATGAAGCCAACTTAAAAATTTATTATTAATCATCAGATTGTGAGTTAAACTTATCTTTACCTTTCATTAGTCTAATAGATATATACATGTATATAGACATATACAGTATTTTGGACTCCTGAAGATATTAATGTATTCAAAATGTACAACTGTTTTGAAATAAAATCAGTTTTGCCATTAGGGAGACAGTGATTTCTATTGTGAAATGGACTGACCAAAATAAACACCACTATGTTAAGAATTAAAGCATGTTTTCTGTATCTCTGTATTAAGTGTTCATGTTGGTTTATCCTCATCTTACAAGTACACGTAACTTACGACAAATTAAAATATTTTAAACAAAAAATTTACATGTTTTTACTTTACAAATCACTTTATATGTGATTACAGAAATTAATTAATACATCTCAATGAAAACTTCATGAGAGAAAATGCAAAAATAGAAAAATGTTTTTCTGGGGCTTATAGGAATGTATATTATCACACCTTGGGCTATAGGTACAAATACAGACAGGGCACTGTATTGGCTTAAATAACCTTGCACTTTCTACAACAAGACAAAACTCCAGTGCAGATATACCCAAGTTACCTTTAAGCTTACCAGCCCAGGTATAAAAGCCATGTTAGCTGCAGCAATATGGAGCTCGGTGAGAACTAATTTACCATCTTAAAAAGCAGAATTATCCTGTGCTGAGTTCAGAAGCCCAGCCCATTTTGGTAATTAAGCTAAGGCAGAAAGCCAAAACACAGGGAGGGATGTGGAGAGCTGCAGTCTGCGGGACTTCTTCCCACTCATACCTGAACTTGTCCCTTCACTGAGTGCTTCTGGTCAGCATCCCCTGGCCTCCAACTCAGTGAATCGCCTGACTGTACATCTGTCGCAGATGGAGTGATTAACTTCACTAGTTAGAGTGAAGTAGGGAAATATTTATTAAGGTGAAACAGTGATTTAACAAAATCAGTAGTAAGTGTGATAAAACCAGTAGTAAATGTGATAGATACAAGATTTGATGTCAAGGTACACTCTATTATTTACTGCATAGAGGACAGGGTCAGACAAGCTGTCAGGGAAACCCTCCCCTTGAGTCACGAGGTTCAGAAAGGACCCCCTTGCTTTCTAAACT